>VDFB02109042.1:66204178-66425411 GCA_007258455.2 Sequoia sempervirens | reverse complement strand
TTAGTATTTGCAAACAAATAATTTGGCACAGGTGGAACATGATCTGCATTTTCCATGTTATATATATATATATACAGTACACCTAAAAAAACAATGAGACTTTGGTAAATAATATATCTAGATAAAGGGAATACAAATCTAAAATAGAACTTTTAATAATTCATCTACTCATCAATAATATTTTCATACCATTAAAAATTTAAAAATAATTGGAAGACAACTATAATCTATAACATAGCATCCTTTAAATGGTTCAAATTTTAAAAATGAAATAAAAAGGCAAACCATGAAAGAAAGAATAAGAATACAAAGATTAGTATAAAATTATTTTGAAAATAATTGGGACAAAAATATTTTTTGAATCTTAATAGGGTTGTTAACATAAATTAACTCAATTATATAGCCAAGAACATCGTAAAAAATTATAGATTGGAAAGCAAATAATCGTGACATTTATCATATTTTTATATGTATAAAAGCTTCAGGATACCATCAAACTATTTAAAACTTATAGATTGCATAAAGCTATAAATTGAATCGCTAAAACTAATTTATTAAGAATCAAATCTAATAAAGTTTGACTTCATTGCATACTTGTTATAAATATCTCACTAATCCAACCATACATATTATATATGTTAAAAATATATATAATTGTTATGCCCCATTAATTTTTCATAATTATATCTTGACGTGATCTCCTTCTTAACTAGATCAATTAAAAATTATTTGTAATGTTGGAGGAAACGGGATTTAATATCATTAGAGTTGTCATGGAACTACCTCTCTCTTGATCAATGATAGATACATCCACTCTCTAGAATGTGTAAATATGTCTCGGTGATAACTAAAAATAATTTTATCCCTTATATCCTTTCATCCAATGTAGCCTATTCCCCAATTGCAGAGATCCTCTACCACAATTAAGTTCAAATCTCTAAGTTTTATTTCAACGAAGCAACCACTCATTGTAGAAAAGTTATTAGTAAGTGCTAAAGCCAAAACAAGTTTTTTTTTTCTATTTGGATCCATACTTTTTTCCATTCTAGATCTCTTTCTAGCCATATTCTTATTGTAAGATCATAGTAAGGTAGTGCAATAGATTTAATCACGTCATTCCACAATTGTATCCACTTACCATTTTGAAGAGGTCGAGGAACATCAACCAAAGGGATATTAGGCAAGCAAGGTGATCAATTTGATTGAGGTGGGAAGTGTTGAGCTTGAAGGATAGATTATTAGGTATGAGGAATAAGAAGTTTGAAAAGTTTAAAGAATTGGGAGGTGATACATGAGATAGGTTTAATAGAATCTGCTTAAATAAGGGTGTTTTGTGGAGAGGGGAAAATGGAAAGAGAAATAACTAAGTTTTAATCTATCAATACAACTAATTTTTCCTCAGTTCACCATCTCTTTAGTTGGTTCAATTGAACTAGTGATGAGTATAAGAATATTTTTTGTCTAAAATGGGATCTAAACCCCTCATGGTATTTCTAATTAGGATGTAGGAATTCAATTATTTTCTAGAGAGTTTATGAGAACTAAACTAACTTGTATCTTGGTTTTTTCCACCATATCATATCATATTTTTTGTCTAAAACTTACAATTATTACATATTCTTATGACATTTAAGAGCATGACTATAGAATATTTACAGTAAAGTATTGACTGGTCAACATTATGAAAAATCATAAGAAATCTTTTAAGAAATAGCAACTGTGTCAAGGAAAAAGATGTGCACATTTACAAGAACTTTTTTTTTAAGAAAAAGTGGGAGACCACTTATAATTTTATTTATATATAATATTTTACATATAGTTGGTTCAGGCGGACATACTGGTGGGAAAGAACCAACAAGAAAACCCCCAGTTGCAGTCCGAGTAACAAATTTTACAAAATATCAAAAAGACCAGTGAGGTCCTAGTAAAAATGACCAATTGTCTAATTACAACATGTTACAAAAGCATATTGTTTGAATACATCATTACAAAATCATCAATCTCTTCCATGGAAATGGCATATCTGTATCGGTTTAGAACTTGGTAGAGATGCACGAAGAAGTGTCATGCATTGTGGATAATAACATGCCTTGGAATATGAGAACATAGGTCTCTTCTTATGAAACAAAACCTTCTTTCAATAATTAACATTAGAAATTAATACAGTTTGGCGAACATATTGTATAATCACACTAGAAACCAACAATGGAAGATTGAAAGTCTCAAATAAGAATTCCACCAAGTATAGATAACATTCATACTAGAAGCCAACAACAAAAGATCAAATTTCATAAATAAATTTCATGTGTTATATATCATGCCTTTGAGGGGTCCACAAGTACCATGAGCCTTTTGAAATCCTTCTCCATCTAAATGCATCCATTCCAAGACCATTGGGAGGTGGGTATATAATATGAACCAAGCATTAATTTCTAATGTTAATTATTGAAAGAAGATGAAGGTCCTTATTTACCCTTAAATGACATTTAAATTGGATATTTTAATGTTCAATATAATGAAATGTTTAAAAAATGAAAGTGACAATAATATTGAAAATAAAAATGTTGAACATGAATGTGAAAATATTGTAAAATTTGATGGAACACCTATTGATAAGAGTAGCATCACAGAAGAAGAAGAAGAAGAAATACATCAACAATTTCTTGACTAATGTGGATATGAACCCTATGACATTTAAATTGCACTCAATAATCGACTTGTTGATAACAATGATTAAATTGATAGCTCACATGAACCAATGAAACTCAATGTGTCTCCAAATTACATAAGAAGAGAGAACCTTTGTGAAGAAGAAAAAGAAATTCAAAATCCATCTTTTTGTAATGAGTTTGTTAAAATTTAAAAACATTCAAGAACCCCAAAATGGTTTGAAATTGATGAGCATAATAGAAATTCTTGAAGGCAAGAGGTCATCACAAACCATTCAGTTGTGGGCTTCAAAAAATTTCAATGAATGATTTTCCAATAAGACAACCAAAAAATTCCAATTTTTTATACAATTACTAAAGATGTACAAAATGAGACCTTTACTAAATAAATTTCAAAGATTCATGTAAACAAAAAGTTTGATTGAAATAATATTGTTGTTAAAAAAAAAAATTAATGCATTCAATTCTATTGTAAATAATAGTAAGGAAAAAGAGAAAAGAGTTGCTCATAGAGTAATAACATCATTAGTAAGAAATTAAAAAAATAAAAAGGCTCAATTATTAAGGTAAACTTGTTTTGAATTATGCCTAAATCATAAAAAATTATCAAAAGTACTATCAATAAGATCATGATTAGAGAGTCCTATTGAAAATCATACTTGGGCTTTTAGTAGTAGGCTTCCATGAGTCGATAAGAAGCTAATTAATAGTAGAAAGGATGAAATTCAACAATTTTGGCACTCTAACTCTAGATTTACATATGAGGTTGGAAACAACATTTTTTATACTCTACCTAGGCCATGATTATATTATGAGTACGAAGAGTTTATGATAGAAATACATCCATTATTGTTGAGTTGAAAGTAGGTTAAATATTATTTTTCTTAAAAATTCACTTTTATATAAATGTAGGTGTTTTGGAGAACAAAGCTATAGTATGAATAAGTGATTGACATAGATGGCTATAAATTTCAAGGTGGGGACATTCAATATAATTCATAAGGTGTTATAATATTAAATGCTTTCATTGTTTAGTTAGTTTGAATCAATGTTGTACATGATTTATTAAACATTTTTTTAATATTTAAATGCAGGTGTTTTTGGGAGTAGCAGTGATAGATCTAGCTCATTGAGAAAGGATATAGGTAGAGAGGAGGAGTGACCTTGACAAGGATTGAGACATTGATCACCTTAGGGTGGTAGATATGAGTGGAACATATCCATAGAGAAGGATAGGCTAAGAGGATAGATATAGGAGACAAATACCTTAGGGGCACCTTTTTAGTTGTGTGTATGCTCTACAGAGTGGATTTACTCATGAGTGCTTTGATGTATTTGAAGACACATTTGTATGAGAACATAGATAATATGATATGGGAACTATTAGTTGTGTTGATGATGGGTGTGATATTTTATGTGTATGTTGATGATGTGCATGATATATAGTTATATTTCTTGTATTTGGATGCTCATAGGTATGGATGTTCATGAATCTTATGTGTATGTCTAATGGTGGCATGTGGAAGGATAAATATGGCTATTGAAAACTTTACCATTATCTTGACAACTAATTATGGCTATATGATTATCTTATTGTAATGAACCTAAGTTAATTCGATAGATATTAGTGAAGTTGAATTAGGAAGCATGGATTGTGCTTTATTATACACATTTTATGTTTAAAAATATGGGTCTAATTTTTGCGATATTGAAAGTCAGTTAAATTTATTCAATAGTATATCCAAGGTATAGGGATATATTAGTGGTAGGAGTAGTGTAGGATAAAAAGGAGAATGTATAAAGAGGGGAAGGTCTAGAAAGGTAATGACATGGTAATGACATGGTAATGGAAGGAGAAGTTACACTATAAGGTTAAATTTCCATAGGATAAGGAGGAATGGTACGAAGAACATATCTATATAGGATAGTGCTAGTAGTAACAATGGTGTGAACATGTATAAAAGGATGGGAGATAAGAAAAATACTAGTGGAGAAAAATGTGGTAGGACATGGGTGGTGGATCCCATGGAAGTGGTAACTATAGTATGATAGGAGGAATCATTATAAGAGGATGAAGGGTAGATAGATGCATAGAGGGTACAACATTATTAAAATCCATTAGAGTGGTAATATTATGAATAGTATTAATTCCCTAAGGATAGCCACCTAATACATTATATAAATTACTAGCCAATGAGTGAGGATATTTAGGGTGGAGAGGTGCATCAATACGTAATTATCAATTTAGGAAAATATCTTGTTTAGCAACATATGTATCTAAATCATAGTCTTGATCATTATTTTTCATCTTCTTTAATGTGGCTCTTTATATGGTTGTCATTAGCTATTATATCAAAAAATGATTCAATCGTCATTTTATTTGCTAGCCATATTAGAGTTAAGATGAAAACTCCATAAAACAAGATTTTAAAGGATATTAATTTAACTAGATAAAAGATCAAGGAAAACACTCTCTTGAACATGCAATATACCCCAATTGCTTAGATAATGCATATTTCCTAATAATGTGTGCAACTAAAAACTAATAACATGTAATGGATGGATGTAGGTGATAATAATTAAATAATCCTAATTGAACTAGGGTTTTCCCTTTTATATATTTAAGAAGTTGTAAGAGCATTGTATGAAATTGTAAGATGGGAATCACTTATGAAATGTTATATGACACATAAGAGAATAAAAAAGGGGGGTTACACTAGAATATTGATTAGAATTATGAAAATCATCAAGATCATCTTAAATAATGGGTTTGAATATGTCAAAAATGGAGTGTCAATTATGAAGAGGAGGATTCGAATTTTTTTGACAAGATGTAAAACATTTCCTAAATACATCCTATAAACTAAGTCAAGGAATATGGTGTTGGAATTTGTACCAAATTTGGTGCCATTTTTAGGTCATTATTTTGGCTCATGGCTTTGGTAAACCACACTTGGTTTATGGTTTAAATTTTTCCTATTTATGGGTGCTTGAGATGGAGAAAGCATAATGATTTTATAGGTATCATCATGCTACTAGAAATTACTCCATATGAATCACATGTTGATGATACTACTATAAGGGTATGCACATGAATATTTTATTGTAAATGATATTATTATCAAATAATATAATTGGTTCATGTTTTTGGTTGTGGGATTTTTCTTCCAAGAGGATTTTCCCATGTACATAATTATGTTATAAACTTATAATTTATACATTTTTCTTATAACTAAAATTAAATCTATTTTGCATATTTATCTCTTGATAGGTTAATATGGGAAGTGTTTCCACACCTCAAATTCCTTTTAAAATACTATCCAAGTCTTAATCAGTTTACATCCTCTATCTTATTGTGCAATACCTACATACCACCAAAAATGTGGAGATGGACATTTTTAATGTTACAAATGATACAATTTGTGGTTCTATTTGAACTTCATAACTTTATATTGTCTGTTTCCATATGCTATTAAGTTCTTATATATGTTTCACTTGGTCTTTCCATTTAGGAGCAGGCTATCCATAGCTTTGATTGCTGAAATGGGAAGGCATATTTCATTTACACATAGGACATAAAAATGTATGCAAAATGGGGAAGCAAATCCAATTTGAATTCAACAAATTTGAAACCGTTTTAAAAACTTTCAAAAAAAATCCAATTTGAATTCAACAAATTTGAAAAAAATTGCATCTAGGGTTTCGAAATTTAACAAATAAATGCATTTTGAACTATAAAAAATTCAAATTTCAAATACCTGGTGCTCGAAATGCAAGTCGAGTTGATGAAGCTTGGAAAGACAAAGTGGAGTTTGTGTTCACTGGAAAGAACAAGTCAGTTTGCTCACTGTCACAGTCTCAGTTCGCTACACGCACCAGGAAAGCAACTGGTAAATTTACAAAGTGAAAATGACAGTCGAAATGTGAATATTTTTGTTTTTAGTCATATTTAAGGGGGTTCGATCGAACCCATGTTCAACCAAACCCATTTAAATATGATTATTTTTATTTAGGGTTTAGTGGTTCGGTCGAACCAGTGGTTCGGTCGAACCAGTGGTTTGACCGAACATATGGGTTCAGTTGAACCCTTAATGAGGTTCGGTCAAACCATTTGGTTCGACTGAACCCCTTGAGTTTGGGGAAAAGGAAAAAATCAAAATTTCCTTCCTCATGTAAATTGTAAACCACTATTCTAAAGCCACCCCATACTCCATGCACATACAAATTAATACATTAATGAAGAAAAAGTTAAAATGAATAGGAACAGAATTATGTCATCATCAACTTAGAAGAAGAATTTCAGTTCAAATTGATTATGTCGCAAAGGGCTATATAATGAAATTCTATCTTCAACTTAAAAAAAGCCAACGAATAAAATAAATGTCTGCTGGCGCCATCTAATTGTTGGTGCTCCCCTATTAGTGCAATGTGATTGTTGGTACTCACGGCAGAACAACACTACTGTCATGGAAGAATAATTTCAGTTCTAAGTTGGTCATTGGGAAAGGTCTATATAATAAAATTCTATTGTCCTCAACTTAAAAAATTCCAACAAATAAAATAAATGGTTCGTTGCATGTTATTGGTAGTGCTCCCACGTGTGAAATCCGCAACTGGACAATGCCAGTCCCAATGAAGCATAATTTCATCTAGCAAAGGGCTATATAATCCCCCAAGTACCAAACAATGATGAGGGCCCATCCACAACATACATCGATCCTGCCACCCTCGCATCCACTTATGTGACAAAGACACCTGCCACTCCCGCCATTCCCACCATTTCTGACATCAAGCTCATCATCCAAGATAACAGTTGTGGAAACTAAAAGCTCCCTAATAATGCCTTTGTGGTAGGAGAGTTACCATAATCTCCTAGATCATGAGGACGTCCAAAAATAAATGAAGCTTCCACATCTCAAATGTCTCCTAAAAACTATCCCACCTTCACAAGTTGGGGAGATCTGGGACGAGAAGTTATCGAGACAGATCCATCTCACATGTTGTATCAAGATGAAGACTAGCACCTGAATTAACAATGGATGACAAAAGCAAGGGTCTGCAAATGATGCTTGCAATGGGCTACGACAGAAACCAAAGACTTGGACAAAACGACAATGGCCTTATAATACCTATCATGCCAGAGACGCGACCGATAACAAATCTTGGCCTTGGATGTACCCCTCTAAGTATAACCATACGAGGCTGAAGTCTACCAGTTAGAATGGTTAATAATCCTCCTTAGCCAACCCTAGCAGAACTATGATTACCAGTGTCTATAGGTAGAGTCATAGATAACTTTACATTTGATATAACCGATGTTTGTAGTAGTAGTGATGATGAGGATCCCACACCTAATTTACCTAGGCTATTCAAGGAGACCACTCTTTGCATGATTAGCACCATATCTTTTGAACCAGAGCACCATCAAAATCATGAGATCCGCCAAGTATATCCCCAACTCATCGACTACGACCAATGAGGACCACCAGTTCTTGATACATTTTAAAATGATGAGGCACTCTCATAATTCATGGGACTACGGGATAATATTTTGGATGGAGATCACAAAGCAGGGTTTATAATGGAGTTGGACACAAATGCCTATTATGGGGAAACAATTAAATCCTTCAGCTGCAAAAGTGAGAAATTAAGAATAATATCCAAGTCCTTGAGTGAAAACCACATTGTGGCACTCTCTGACAAGAAAAGAGTAAAAATAAAGGACGCATCCAATGGTGAAAACCTCTCTGAGGCACCCGAGGATGGGGGATTCAATCTTCCTTTAAGAGCTCTTCATCAAGAAAATTCAACAGTCTTGGTAGAAAAATGCAATCCTGTCAACCTAGGAATAGAGGAGACCCCACATATCACATTCTATGTGGAATCACTACTATCAGAAGAGCAAGAGCTCCTAGCAGCCTTCTTAAGGGAAAGACAGATAAACATCGGATGGAGTTATGCTGACATGCCAGGACTTGATCCAAAGACTGTGGTTCACCATTTAGCAGTGTATCCAAAAGCAAAGCTTGTCAAACAAAAGCTTCGAAAAATGCACCCTCAAATCGCCCTGCTAGTCAAAATGGAGCTAAAGAAGCTATTAGATGCAGGATTCATCTGACTGATAGATTATCCATAATGGGTATCAAACTTGGTACATGTTTCAAAACCTGATGGAAATATTAGAATCTGCACAGACTTCAGAGATTTGAACAAGGCATGTCCAAAAGATGACTTCCCGCTTCCCAACATCGACATGATAGTAGACATGACAGTGGGACATGAAATGTTGTCACTAATGGACAGATTCTCAGGGTACAATCAGATCATGATAGCTAAGGAGGACCAACATAAGACGGCTTTCACTTGTCCATGGGGGACATACTATTGGAACATGAAGCCATTCGGCTTAAAAAATGCAGGAGTAGGATATCAAAGGGCCATGACATGATTCATAAAGCAATCGAAGACTATGTTGATGGCATTCTAGCTAAGTCAAGAAAGAGAAAATATCACATAGCAACACTAAGTGCCATCTCTGACAGACTGGAGCAGTACAAGGTCAAACTAAACCCAAAGAAGTGTGTCTTTGGCATACAATTGGGAAATTGCTAGGATATATAGTGTCAATGAGAGGCATCGAGGTGGATCTAGCAAAAGTAAAAGAAATCCTCGAGATGGAGGCACTAAAAGCATTAAAGCAACTGATAGGTCTAAAAGGAAGACTCCAATCCATTAGAAGATTCATAGCACAACTGGCGGACAAACAGAACCCATACTCTCACCTACTTCACAAGGGAGTAGCGTACAAATGGGATACCAAGTGCGAAGAGGCATTCAACAAAATCAAGGAATATCTACTAACACCACCAATATTAATGCCACCCATCCCAAGAAATCCATTGATTCTATACGTGTCAGCAACAGCAGCAGCCCTTGGAGCTCTCCTAGCTCAACATGACGAAAACAGAATGGAGAGGGCTATCTATTACATCAGTAGAACAATGGTTGGGCATGAGCTAAACAATTCATTCATCGAGAAAGCATGCCTCGTAGTAGTGTTTGCATCACAGAAATTCAGACATTACATGTTGGCACACAAAATAAAGCTCATCGCTAAAATTGACCCTCTCAAGTATCTACTATCAAAGGAAATTCTCACAGGAAGAATGGAAAAATGGGTGATGATATTGTTAGAGTATGACATTGAGTATGTTGAGCAGAAAGCAATCAAGGGTCAAGTTATTGTAGATCAACTGGTAGAAGCACCTATTTATTCTAAGAATCCTCTTGTTTCAGAGTTTCTGGATGAATCTATTTTCAACCTCAACATAGCTAACCACTAGAAACTGTACTTTGATCTCTCATACACGCAACATGGATCAAAAGCTAGTGTTTTCTTTATCACACCACAAGGGGATTGCATACCAAGGTCCTACAAACTAGCATTTCCTTGTACCAATAACATTGCGGAATATGAGGCTTTGACCATAGGTATCAGAATAGCAGTGCAGTGGAACATCATGGCTCTCAAAGTGTACAGAGACTCCCAATTGATCATAAATCAAGTCAATGATGAATATCAGACCAAGGATGACAAGCTTACTCCATACAAGAAATTGGTGGAGACTCTAAATGAATCCTTCATCGAAATTGCATTTGAGCAGATACCTAGAGCCAACAACAGAGCAACAGATTCCATGGAAACAATTAGGTCCCTGCTGGATATCCCCAACAATGTTCCAAAATATGAATTCCTGATAGAGCAGCTTTTTGTGCCCACATTCGAGGTACCAGAATCAGAATTCATGTGTAAAATCGTTGGTCCTAGTGATCCTTGGTACCATGACATTTATGCATACCTTCGAATAGGAGTCATACCTGCCAGCTTACCATCAAACCTAAAATGAACCTTTGTCAAAAAGGCATCTATATTTGTCATCCTAGGAGATACCCTACATCATAGAAGCATAGAAGGAACCCTACTACACTGCCTAAATGTTGAGGAGGCATTAACCACTCTAACTGAAGTACATAACAGTATCTATGGTTCACACTCGAGTGGAATGACCATAGCTAAGAAATTGCTGAGGATGGGGTATTATTGGCCCACAATGGAACAAGAAGCACATGATTATGTCAGAAAGTGTCTACAATGTCAGCAGCATGGAGACCTCATCCATGCTCCAGCTCAAGAGCTTCACCCTATCGTCACACCATGGCCCTTTTCGCAGTGGGGACTCGATATCATTGGGAAAATCACACCCACCTCACCTAATAGCCACAAATTCATCATAACCGCAATAGAGTACTTTACTAAGTGGGTAGAAGCCATACCCATGATGTACATAACTAGGAAGTAGATTTCAAAGTTCATCTTGAACTATCTCATTTGCCACTATGGTGTTCCATAAGCCATTATCTCAGATAATGGGACACCATTCAAAAAGCAGGAGGTCCATGACTTATGTGAGAAATTCAAAATCCAACATCGCTTCTCCACCCCATACTATCCCCAAGGAAATGGCCAAGCAGAAGCTACAAACAAGACCATTCTAAAAATCCTCAAGAAAACAGTCAATGACGCAGGTCATGACTTGCACCTACAACTTAATCCTGCCCTCTGGGCCTATCAAACTAGCATCCACACACCCACCGGTGCCACCCCCTTCTCCTTGGTCTATGGATCAGAAGTCGTACTCCCCATTGAGATCGAGCTCCCATCCCTCAGGATATCATTGCAAAACCTCATCACAAATGAAGAATACCTGGTATCAAGACTAAATGAGCTAGAGCTACTGGATGAGTGACGTATAGATGCTTTGAATCATTTGCAAGTCTATCAGAATAGACTCAAAAGGAGCTACAATAAGAAAATCAAAAGCAGGACATTCCAAGTTGGAGAACTGGTCTTAAAAGAAAATCAGAAGAATGTCCCAAACCCAAGCATCAAAGGAAAATTTGAACCCAATTGGTTTGGACCATTCTTCATCACAACAAGTTACAAATCAGGGGCATATCATCTATCAACACCCGAAGGGGAACCTCTACAGGAGCCCATGAATAGTTCCCATCTCAAAAAGTTTTATGCCTAAATCTTTTAAGGTATACAACCAAAAATCCAAAAAAATAGAAAATGTTCTGAAAAAATGGTTACCTTGGCAAAAACCTAGCAAATAGGTGTCTTGGTAACAACAAAAAAATCAAAAAAGCAAAAAATTAAAAAAATCAAAAAAAGGATCAAAAATAGTAAAGAGAAAAAATCGTCCTCTAGTGAAAACCACTTCGGTAGCACTTTGGACAAGTACCTTGGTGAAAACCTAGCAAATAGGTGCCTTGCGTAAATAAGCACTTTCCATCCATCAAGATATTTACGGCTTGTTCTACATCATCCATCCATTGCGCTTCCATCATCCATCTCATTCAGGTCTCCATCCATCACTCATCCACTCGCATCTGCACCATAGCTTGGTCCTATTTTCGTATCATGATCCCTCCTAGTACTACTCGGCCCACCCTCAAGGTCAGTTTGTCCTGCCTTTATCGGAGTACTCTATTGCATCACGTTGGGGACATGCTCTCATTGTATCGGATTCGTGTATATTCTTAAAGTCCTAAACATCAGAAAATCCAAAAACATCAAAAAAATTAGAAAATCCAAAAACATCAGAAAAATCATAAAATCCAAAAACATCAAAAAAATAAAAAAAAATCCAAAAATATTCAAAACATGTCAAAAAAATCCAAAAACATTAAAAACATGTCAAAAAATCCAAAAATAGGTCAAAAATTCAAAAACAAAGTCGTCTTGTCGAACTACATCATCTCTAAGCTTGAACGTAGGCAAGGTTGATCTTTGATCATCCCTCAAGACACTTAGGTCAGCCCTTTAGGAGTCTATCATAATAAACTGATAGTTCATCATGTATATCTTCATCTGTAAATCGGTCAAGTCATCAGTCGAACTACGTGGTCTCTACGTGTATAATGTAGGAAACACTAATCTGTTGATCAGCCCCCGAGGCCCCTAGGATAGGTCTTTAGGTTAGTCTCTTTGTCAAAATATCATAAAATCCCAAAACATTGGAAAATCGAAAAATCAAAACATTTGAAAATTTTGAAAAAATACCAAAAATAGCCTCAAAACATCTCAAAATGATCAAAAACATCCAAATATTTGAAAAAATCCATCCAACTCATCTCACTTACACCTGTAATAACACCATCCATAATAAACTAATCGTCATCCTCAACCTTTGGTGAAACAGTTAGAAACAAGTCTAGCAGCTTAAAAGTAAAACTCAAAAATGTCAAGTCTCAGGTTTAAGTCAGTATGTAAACAAGTTGGTCAATTCTTTGTGTCGATAGTCCATCATCCAATAGTCCCATATCAATCATTTGATAAACATCATGTCCTAGGATGAATCCTTCCTACAAGGGGCATTATTTATCAGAAAGAACACTTTGGATAAACGAAATGGCGTGCCACCATCCACTAACATGTCCTAAGATGTATCCTTCTGACAATGGGCATTATCTTTTGGCAATAAGTTTCGGTTCTTATCCTTAAAAACACATTCCCTTTTGGTTAGCGGTATTGAAGAAAATCAACTTTTTTGTGTGCTTTATCTTTGTCTTTTGACATATCATATTGCGCTCAATCCAAGGATCTCTCGATGATATCCAAATGAAGGATTTAGAGAGATAGGAATGGGTCAACGATCATTATCCTTTTGTCTATTGTGCTTGTTGGACGTTCTTGTAAAATAACCTTGGCGAATACTTGCTTTGTTAGATATGTATGGAGGGTGTTTTGGCCAACTTGTTGACTATTGCATGGATAGGTTATACCTTTCCGTGTTTTGGTCTGAGGTGTTTGAAACTTCTAAATGCATCCTAACAAGGTTTTTGTATGTCAGGTGTGAACAAGAATACTCCTATCTATTTGTCGAGTCAAAATCCATCACACTAAGTACAACGCCATCCTAGTCCTTTATACCTTGATGCATCATGCTTATGTGTGTTATCAAACATAAGGTAAGTGACCCTTTTAAAATCCCAATCCTTGATAAACAAATCATCCATTTCTCATCATCATTTCATCATCATCATATCTCATAAAGTTGGCTTGTTGGATCCTCTTGTCATCATCTAATGTCTTCTTTTCTACACTAACATCACATCATGAATAATTACTCATCATCACCAATGCATCCATCATGCATTCATCTTGCAACCACGAACCATCAATATTCTGCATATCATCTCACATGCATAATCATCATCATAATATAGATTTGTTAGTCTAAGCATCTCATAAATCACATATTTGCATAAATCATACATTTGCATAATCATAACATATCCATCTCATCCATCATCACATCATATCATCATTTAAGTTGTTTAAGATAATATAGATTTGCTATTCTAAGCATCTTAAAACCATCTCATTTGTGTCATCATCCATAACCATCCATTTTGAACCTCTTTATCGCGATATCAACCCTCAAATAGAATCTTTTCGCTCGATCTCTTGAGGGGGCAATGTAATAGTGCACTTCCTTCCACTGGGGAAACCAAAAAAAATAGAAAATTTTTGAATTTTGATTGCGGCAAGTTTATTCTTTGAACCAACGCAGCAAGTACATTCCTTCAAAGAGGGGAAAAATGTAGACATGCAAAATTAGCATTAGGCATTCAATCAGGTCCATTCATCAAGTAAACCACATTCACATCCATCCACCCATCAGGTAAATTAGTTTCATCATCCATTTAAATTAAATAAATCAATTTTAATCAAACCATAACATTTCATCCTTTATAAACCATCTTCTAATTTCATCTCATGCAAATTAATCCACCTTTATCTTGCATCATCCCTTTAATTAAATAAATCAAACATTCATTTAATTAAATCCCAAATGCATTTTCCATTCCTTTTGATTTAAATAAATTCAAATATTCAATTCAAATAATTCAAACTCACCTAATCATCAGTTAAACTAATCTAATCCTGATTAAACTAACCTAACCACCCATCACATCCTCCAATTTTTCCCACTTGCACAAATAAATCATTTTAACTCATTTATAAATTCATCATTTTCCCTCAACAAAGCACCTTTTTTGGAATATTCCCTCAAGTTTGAAAATGTTCAGACAAGTTGACTTGTCCCTTCCAACATTGCATTAACTTCTCTATTTCATGTCCCCCACTCAACATTTATTTCACAAATTCAAATTTGAATCTCCCTCTCTTGGGCACATTGGCCAAAACTTGCACATTCCTCAACCACTCAAAAGTTGACAAGTGGCTTCATCTCATTGGCTAAATCTTTGTCCCACATTCATCCATTTGGCTATTTCTCTCATCAAAATATTCTATAAATGGAAGGCTTCATTCATCATCAAATCCTCCACAACTTGATCCACAAATCTTATGCAAAGTCACTCTCTTCAATTGAGAACTGATTTTGTCCACTCCATCTTCATAGCATTCTCACATCATTCTCATATCATGGAGCTTAGCAAAGGATTGGGAAAGGGCTTCTTTCCATACAAGTACCAATCCAATATGAAATAAAGTTTTGATTATGTTTTTATATGCTTGCATTTAATTATCTTTGTTCTATTTAGTTTGCATATTTTAGCATGGTTAAGTATTTCATAGGGATGTTTAATCTAAATGTGTTTCAAATGACTAACATGATGATATTATGTTAATATTGTTAACCATTTTCAGATTTGGCATCCAATTTGATTTTTGAAAATGCATATGAGACAATAACTTCAAACTTATCCAAACCACAATGCATAAATATATATAATACAACATGTTATAATGTGTACACATTATGAAGAGTACAATTTTAATCTTAACTTCTGTACATTTAATATTTATCATAAGAATAAGGTTTACGATTTTGAAGGATCGCAATATATACAAAAATATAATGCATCCATTAATATGAGATGTTATTTTATATAAATTTTACATCCACATGTTTAAATATTTGTGGTAGATAAAAATTATCATATTAAAAAGTTATAGTGTGTGCATGTACAAGTTAACACATTAGTGGAAAGAAATTAAACAAGTACGAAGGGAAATTTTGCCATCTTCCATCCATGTGTTTTAATATTTGTGGTAGATAAAACTTATTGTATCATAAAATCATAGTGCATGCATGTACAAGTTAATACATATAATGCAAAAAAAGTTAAACAAACACAAAGAGGAAATTTGTCATCTTCCATCACATGTTTTAATATTATTGGTAGATAAAACTTATCGTATTGAAAAATTATAGTGCATGCATGTACAAGTTAATATATTAATTAAAAAAAAGTTAAACAAATATGAAGGAGAAATTTGTCATCTTCCATCCACATGTTTTAAACTTTGTAATAGATATAATTTATTGTACTGCAAAATCATAATACACACATACAACTTATACATTTCATGGAAAAATTTAACAGAATGCAAACAAACATACTTTGTTTTCCATCCACATGTTTTAATATTTGTGGTAGATAAAATTTATCGTATCGAAAAAGCATACTCCATGCACATACAAATTAATACATTAATGGAGAAAAAGTTAAAATGAATAGGAACAGAATTATGTCGTCATCAACTTAGAAGAATAATTTTAGTTCAAATTAATTATGTCACAAAGGGCTATATAATGAAATTCTATCTTCAACTTAAAAAAAGCCAACAAATAAAATAAATGTCATTTGGTGTCATCTGATTGTTGGTGCTCCCCTGTTGGTGCGATGTGATTGTTGGTACCCACAGCAGAACAATGCTAGCGTCACAGAAGAAGAATTTCAGTTCTAAGTTGGTCATTCGGAAAGGTCTATATAATGAAATTCTATCATCCTCAACTTAAAAAATGCCAACGAATAAAATAAATGATCTGTGGCATGTTATCGGTAGTGCTCCCGCATGTGAAATCCGCAATAGGACAACGCCAGTCCCAGTGAAGCATAATTTCATCCGGAAAAGGGCTATATAAGGAGCTCAATCCCAACTACTTAAAGCAAGCAATAACATTCATTCCAAAGCATGGAGAGTCATCGAATGAGAGTGGCCGCACTTGCCTTGGTAGTTGATCTGTTGTGGAGCAGGGCATCTGCATCTGCATGTGCGGGAAACATAAGCATATATTGGATTCAGCATAGCACTGAAGCTTCTCTTAAGGACACTTGTGCAACCGGCAACTTCAGAATTGTTATCGTCCAATATCTACTCATCTATAAGGACTGGCAGATGTAGGTGCTCAACCTGGCAAACCATGATATTGCATTGCTAAGAGCCGATATTAAATTCTTCCAGTCCAGCGGCGTAAAGGTGTTTTTGTCCCTCGATGGAGCCGTCGGAAGCATAGAGGATGCGCAGAAGCTAGCCAGCTATTTGTGGGACAACTATCTCGGAGGGCAGTCTTCCAACAGTCCCATAGGAGATGTCGCTTTCGATGATATTGACTTTGGTGACTACAAAGCCACGACAGAGCATTGGGATGATCTCGCCAACATCGTGTCCACTCTCAGCACCCCTTCAAAGAAGGTTTATCTCAACGTCACTCTGCAGTGCCCCTATCCTAATGCCTGGCTTGGATCGGCCTTGGACACGAGGTTTTTCGACAATGTGTGGATCCAGTTCTACAACAACCCAACTTGTCACTATGCCGAGAATAGCCCTTCCAATCTGCTGAATGTGTGGAAGTTGTGGACTGAATCTGTAAACACTGTTCAAACACGGGGCTTCTACCTCAGCCTTGCGGCCTCGACTGACAAACAAAGCAGCGGTTGTATTGACTTGGACACACTCATCTCTGAAGTGCTAC
Organism: Sequoia sempervirens; assembly: GCA_007258455.2. NCBI lineage: Eukaryota > Viridiplantae > Streptophyta > Pinopsida > Cupressales > Cupressaceae > Sequoia > Sequoia sempervirens. The sequence goes on along the minus strand of VDFB02109042.1, from coordinate 66,407,887 downwards.
CTCAGATCAAGGCCTCTCAAAAATATGGAGGAGTCACGTTGTGGACCAAGTATGGGGATGAGAAAACCAATTATAGCTCGTCCATTAAACCTTACGTAAGCATATGTAACGCATGTGAGGGAAACATAAGCACATATTGGGGTCAGCATACCATCAAAGCTTCTCTTCCGGACACTTATGCTACCGAAAACTTTGAAACTATGATCGTCCAATATCTAATCATCTATAAGGACTGGAAGACACCGGTGCTCAACCTAGAAAAAAATGATATTACATTGCTAAGCACCGATATTAAATCCTACCAGTCTAGTGGCGTAAAGGTGTTTATGTCCCTCGATGGAGCCATCGAAAGCACAGAGGATGCGCAGAAGCTAGCTAGCTATCTGTCGAACAACTATCTCAGAGGGTAGTCTGCTAACAGTCCCATAGGAGATGTCGCTTTCGATGGTATTGACTTTGGTGACTATGAAGCCACGATGGAGCATTGGGATGACCTCGCCAAGGTTGTGTCTGCTCTGAGCACCCCCTCAAAGAAGGTCTATCTCAGCGTCGCTCCGCAGTGCCCCTATCCCGATGCCTAGCTTGGATCGGCCTTGAACACGGGGTTGTTCGACTACATCTGATCCAGTTCTACAACAACCCAACCTATCAGTATGTCGAGAATAGCCCTTCCAAACTATTGAGTGTGTGGAAGGAGTGGACTGAAATTGTACACACTGTTCAAACACAGAGCTTCTACCTTGGCCTTTCGACCTCAACTGAGGAACAAATCAGTGGCTATATTGACCCGAACATACTCATCTCCAACGTGTTGCCTCGGATCAAGCCCTCCCAAAAATATGGAGGAGTCACGCTGTGGACCAAGTATGGCGATGAGAAAACCAAGTATAGCTCATCAATTAAACCTCATGTAAGCATTAGTGGGCATGTGCGGGAAACATAAGAGCATACCGGGGCCAGAATGTAGACAAAGCTTCTCTTGCGGTCTCTCATTGACGTACCTACTTTAGCCTCTGTCTGAGAAGGAAAAATGTATTAAGCTTAAATAAAAGTTGAGCTTAGGTAATGCTCAGCCTCCTTTTCTTTAGTTCTTTGATGAGTGGATTTTAAGATATGTAATGATTTTCTATAAACTATGTACTATGTATGAATTAATGATAATAAGGGATTGTAAGATTTGTAGGGGTATATAATAACTTATTTAAAAAATAATAGTAATTAATTAATTCTACAAAAAGGATTTGTCAAAAAAATCTGCATAACTAACAATTTTTCTAATTAAAAACTGAGAAAAGAAAATAAATAATATTTTCAAAATAAAATAGATAAATCTTGGGTACATAAATAAATAGTATGAAATTGAGAATCCACCTTAGATAAAATGTTGTGTATGATTTAATGGTGTGTAATAGATGCAAATGAAATAATGTTTAGACCTTATTAATTTTTTCGTAGTAGACATATGTAAATGGTGACACTATTTTCAAACATTAGAATGTCAACTTTGTTCTTTCTTTTTTCCCTATGATAATAGCGACTTTTGAAAGAGTTAAATCTTGTGATTTGTTTATTGTCAATGCCCAAGCCAATTGTAAGTGTATTTGAACTATGTAGACTCTTTGTATTGGGATAATTAGAATTACGTGTGGAATTTACTCTTGAAATGGCATCCATGAGTGACAATCAAATATGTATATATATATATATATATTGAACATACCCTATATTTCCATTTACAAAATATACCTATAACAAAAGATTCAAAATTAACATATTATTTTGTACTCATATAATATATATGTAATGTAAGTATTATTATTTACATATTTTATATATATTATATATGTAAGTAATGTTTACATATTATTCATTAGGAACATTTATGTCGTTATATTATGCATTTTGGTGTAAAGCTATCACTAATGCTTAGTTATATATTTTAAAAGAATTGAAGGATTTTTTTATCAGCTTAGATCACTTTCATGATTATGGATTTGATCCTACCTGTTTGGATCTAATCTACTCCATAGATTTAATCTAACCTATAGATCAAATTACTAGATCTTTTATCATTGTCACCTCCAATTCCCTTTAATGTTCTCAATATGTCCTAACATAAAATAATTATTTTGTACCTTCTATTTCACACCTAGTAAGTATGATTACTCGCTTATGCCAAACCATGCAATGAAACAAAACAAAAGAATTTATTAATATTATATTATAGAACACTATTTCAACTAAAATATGAAAAAAAAATGTTAACAATGTAATAACATTGAAAATTTTACTATTCAATAGCATTGAATCTCGTGTTGCATGCATGACATACAACCGAGGGGGTATTTATATATAGCTATTTTTTTATTTTCTCTTTTCTACCCCTTTATTTATCCTTTTGGAATGCAAATACAATTAGAAATGTATTTTACCACAAGCATCACAATGTGGACTTAGCACTATTCTAACAAAAGATAAGAGTGTCTAGATATATAATTATTATCATAATAATATCTCATCATATCAATGAACTAACAATGCTTATAACATATTTTTCTCATGCATCTAGTGCATAAATAAATAACACCATTGTTACAACACTATGCCTATACTAGGTTATATATCATAAAACTAGAATAGGCATAGAAAACATACAAATTTCTCTCGTGTGAACTAGTCTATTGAGAAGGGATTTCAACACAATGTGATCATTTTACAACAAACATTTCCAACTTACAAAATAGAAGGGATCTTCAAACATAATTAGGTTCCTCCACCACAATTTCAAACCTGTTTGTAAAACAACAATGCAAAACACCTTTCTATAGGCCAATGGGATCTCACCTCCAAAAATTAGTGCAATAAGTTTTTCACCCCTAACATTGGGGATACCACATGTTGACCAATTAAAAATTGACACAAAATTTTATAGCCCGCTACACAATGGATTAATATTAATATTTTCACAATAAACTAGACATCATATTTGAACAATAATAGCAAGGAAAAATCTAAACAAGAGTTCTTTCAAGAAACTCATAAAAGGGTGAGTGAGTATTCCATCTCGTGGGAAGCTAAAATTAAGATAATGCATACAATGGTAACCATTTATCCTTACATCCACCACTTATGACTTCCAAAAAACTCAAGAGCAATGAGATTAGGGTGTTGTGTTTGAATCTCTGCCTATGCATTGAAGACAAGAGAAAGAGAAGGTGATTTATTTAGTGTGTGTAACAATTGCTTGCATCCGGTGAAAGGAAAGGTCAATGCCAAGCACAACCAAAAAAGAAAGGTCATTGCAAACTATTGTGGATAAAGCAACCCGAATAAGTAGACCACGCTATGTGTTGCCACACCCAGTATAATGGATGTACTACCTATTAATTGCATCTCAACTAGTTATATTCAACAATACTTAAGGTTTGTAATTAGTTTTATTGAATAAATCCAAGGAAATGTGGTCTCATTGAGTGTGATTGATAGATAGTGAAAAAGGAATATGAAATACAACAAGCCTAGGGCAGCGGTTTGATTTTAGATTTTGTGTGTATAAGGGTCTACAGGTAAAATTCTATTCTGGCAATGTGTTAAGATAGATTGATCGGCCAAATGTAGAAGATTTATTCTCATGAAGTCTAGAGATGCGGTAAGAAAATTTATAGATTAGAGCGATAAGATATGTGTTCAGGATTATGAAGATGTATTAAAACTATTTGGCGAGTATATACACCATCCCATCTGCTAGTCATGTGCTATTTCCCTGTTTCAAATAATTTATGATTGGGGTCTTCAGTATAGGAGTATTCATCAAGTGCTAGAAGGAACATTTTCTAAGTTGCAGCTTCAAGTCTCCATTCAAGAGGAGAAAGGAATTTAAGAGATTGAGAAAAGATAGTGGTATGAAAAATGTAAAAAGGAAACCTAAGATTTGTTTATTTTCTACACCTAAAAAATATTATTTAAGGCAATCAAATTGGATAAGGTGAACAATAGGGGTTTATGTGTGTTTGGACAAGTTGATCCTCTACAATACAAGTTGCTCGAATATCTTATTATGGAATAAGTAGGGAAGTGAAGACCAACAACTAGGTAATATGTGTTAATCTTTAACAAGATTAACTATTAGAATGAAAAGGTTACACTCCTCAATCAATAGGTGTTAGGCAAATGATTTGTAAGGCTGCATTATCTGTTGAATCTTGGACTTTTGTTATTGGTTCCTTCAAGATGAATGGTGCACCTATCAAAAGATTTAATTAGGTTTATGTGATTTCCATTTTCACAAAGATTGATGTGAGTGGGGTCGATGTAATAAAATATGATTATAAGTATTTTGAAAGGAAGGCACTAGTTGAACAAGTACTCAAGGTGGAAGAAGTTATTCCTAATTTGATGCATTACTTGAATACTAGATTTCTCTAAGATAAGGAATGAACCCTCATGAGTTCGTACTTTGATCCATCATATTGGAGGTTGGTGGTACCGGAGGATGGATGAATTTTCATCATCTCAAGTCATCTTCTTACTTTGAGACGATGCTTTGCATGAGAAGTGTTTTTGGATTTAATTTCTTGCTTTTCCTTATTATTGCTAACAGATTTGAAGTATACATATGTTTAACAGTTTTATTTTTAGTGACAGGTAAAGGGTTTGGTGATGAGCTCAGTATAGATTTTTTCCCAGTGAGTTCACAAGACTATGACCAAGGATTGCACCTTTACAAGGGTCAAAGAGAAAACTTGGAGGATATTTGTTAGATAATTATGGTCTAGACCAAGAGTTATACCTTTGTGAGGGTCAACAAGACAACTTGGAGGGTGGTTTTCTAATAACTATGATTTATCATTCAGGAGTTCATGGGAGTAAGAACTCAAGAATTTAGATTGGAAGTACACTTTTCTAAGGATTATGAGACAACTTGGAGGAGTTCCAATTGATTTAATATTTGTTTCTTAAAAAGGAAAATCTTCTCAAAATTGTATACATATTTTGTTATCAGAAAAAAAAATTATGTAAGCCTTAAGGGGAGTCTTGTGGAAAGTTTATTTTGTGATTTTAGAAACAATGTAATAAGGGGGAATGTTGGAATAGTTTAGTGTGACATTACATTGTTGATATTTTTGGTCATACTACGACTACAGTTATGTTTCAGTTACAATTATACAAACTATAATCTCTCCTTATATATGTAATTTTTGAGCACTAATTAAATATATCAAAAACCATAATATTTAGATCCTCCATTTTGACCAACACAAATTTCTCCCACATGAACTAGTCTATTGAGAATAAATTGAAACATGTAATTGAAGGAATGAGAAGTGAACATAACAATGTCACAAATTACCATAAGATAAAGAAAGGAGCATTACTATAATGATCTGCAATGACCTTGAAAGGAATTCTGAAGGAACAGTCAGGCTATCAATGTAGATAGGACCAACCACCATGGAAACCACCTATCAAGTACTCGACCTTGATTTACCATATAACCTAACCCTAGGACGCCCTTGGATTCACGCATTACAAGTAGTCCCTTCTACCTTCCACCAATTCCTAAATTTTCCTAATGAAGGAGAAGAAGTGACCTTATATGTCAATCCTAAACCTTTCCACTTTTGTGCAAAGCTAGAAGAGAAGTATAATAAGATCAAACACATACATAGCAATTACATAGCCTTCCATTCACTCTCTTGTGTTCAACCTTCCATGCTATTATCAACCTCAATCAAGACCACCTCAAGTGAGCAATTGAAAATAGAAACCAACGTTCAAGTACTGGATAGGGGTAATGCAAACTACCACTTTAACCAAGCATTTTGTATTGGTATGCTCCCTCCAACACCTAGAATCTATGGAGGTCTAAAAGAGATCAAGCCTACTCAGATAGTGCAGATGATAGCTAAACCCACGATTTTAAAAAAGTGGGTTGACATGAAAGATGAAGAAATATTCAAAGAGGACTTCTCATCCATGATTTACATAGATGACCAGAAAGAGATAGAAAAATCACAATCCCTTCTAATAGACCCTAGTAGTAAAGGATACAAACTATTTAAATAGATAGGATGCAGTGGAATGGGTAGCCTTGGGCTACACAAACAGGGTAGGTGGGAGCATATTACAGTGGAATAGAGAAAGAAAAATATGGGACTAGGTTATAAGCCAAAAGACATGGTTACTCCAAAAACTAGACTAACCTCTTTTATGAAACAAGAAACTTCTGCTAGCGTTAAGACATTGGATATCTACCATATAATGGACAATGATTTACACATCGAAGACATATTCGAAAACTTTTGCATTGATAGATTTCCTCTCAATTCATCAAAGCCATTCCAAACATCTATTATCATTCCATAATGGACTCTAACGAGTACAAATGGTATTCCCCATTGTCACTTTTTATGATTCCCCCACTCCTAGCAATGACGACATAGACACCCAATTGGAAAAAGATACCAGATCCATATTGACCATTTCCACAACCTCTATAAGCTTTGTAGATAATTATGATAGGCTCCCACTTTGCTACCCATAACTAATAGATTGGGACAAACAACAACAAACACCTATTCTAGATCAATTCTAGAATGATGAGGCAATCATGAAGTTCATGGGACTTCAAATAGACATACTAGTAGGAGATCACAAAGAAAGGTTCTTAATGGAACTCAAATAGGATGCATACTTTAGTGGAGTTATTGAATCTTCTAGTTGCAAAAATGAAAGATAAAATGGCCATAAAAATAGACATGTGATCCCCTAGAGAAAACCATGGTGTGGCTCTATCGGATCCAAAAAAGAAGAAAATAAAGGACACATCTAAGGGTGAAAACCTCCCCGAGGCACTCAAGGATGGAGGGTTCAATCTCCCCATATCAGAATATCAAGATCAACAATCCTAGTAGAAGAAGTAGAGTCCATTAATGTTGGCATAGTAGAAGACCCAAAGATAACATACCACACGACATCACTTGATCCCAAAGAGAAATAAAATTTCATAGCATTCATCAATGATAGTAAGGTAATTTTTTTCGAGAGCTATGCTAACATGCTTGGACAAGATCTGACATTAGTGATATATCATTTAGATGTATCCCTTGGAGCAAACCATATCAATAAAAAAGTCAAAACAATGCATCCTTAGATAGTATTAATAGTAAAGGTAGTCCTAAAAAAAAACTGCTAGATGTGGATTGTATCAGACCCATCGATTATCCACAATGGATATCAAATCTATTACCAATATCAAAACCTACAGGGGGCATAAGGATTTTCATAGATTTTAGAGACCTGAACAAGGTCTGTCCAAAGGACGACTTTGCATTACCAAGTATAGACATAATCGTGGATCTAATAGCATGGCATGAGATGTTATCCTTAATGGATGGTTTATCTAGATATAAGTAGATAAAGATCCCTCCAAATAATCAACAAAAAACAACTCTTACATATTCTTGGGGAACCTGGTGCAGTCATGGTAGGAGGGTCCTCAAAGAGAACAGTCCAGACCGTGCGGCAAGAGTTACACAATAGAAGCCACACATAATATGGAGGCAAATGCAAATTCAAACATTCTTATGATCAAAAATTTTGATTACAATGAATCGACAGCATTCGGATTCATAGATTCGGCTCACAGGCTAGATATAACATGCTCAAAATATTGTATTCCTATATGCTCCTTAATTCAATCTAAAATCTTACATATCAAAACCAATATGCATTCCTAACTTTCTTAACATTTTCTACCTAATGATCTGTTACAACGATTTATATCATATCTAGAGATCTAGAATCCTTTGCATCGGCCAAAGATCATTACAATCTTTGATGAAGGAAAATGTAACGTGTGCATGAAGTAGGTCAGCCTTAAATTTTATTTTCTCTTCAACAGGTGAATAGGATGAAGTGTGGAAAGATCCACAAGAGATTAAACTAGTCATTAGGCTTGAAACTTATTCTAGTGCCAATTCAAGAAATTGAAACTTCATCCAAGAGCAATAACTTTTTGAAAAAAGATCCAATCGATCTAAAATATTTGAATAAGGAAACTAAACATGTCCACGATGAAAACATAGATCTGAAGGGTCTGGTGAGAAAATATGATAAATCTGCCAACTTGAAATGAACAAGAACAAGAACAAAACTGAAATGAAAATATTTTTGGTTGATGCAGGATTGTAAAGAACCCAGGATACTCCTGCATCATACATCTGGGGTTAATTGAAAAGTGAGTCCCTCACATTGTAGGGGATAAATTAAAACCAATACGGTCTACCTCAGTCTGAGAAATCTAAGAAGAATCCTCTACTGGTTTTCCTCTCCGCTTCATAAGAAATTCTTTGTACTATCTTCCACTAGTTTTCCTCCCATCTCTAATATCCAAAATCTCTTCTATCTCATCTGATTATTGTTTAGGAAACTGTTTCTCTAATATTGCTTTACTATCCTCACTGAATTTTGCTTCACGGTACTGATGTAGATCTACAATGTTGAATATAGGTGATATACCCATGGCATACAATAACTCTACTTCATGTGTGTTTCTTAAATGAAATTTCTTCAAAATGTTGTTAAATCTTCCTCATCTTGAGCTTATTGTATTTTCCAACTGGTAATCTTTCCTTCCTCAAATACATCAAGACTTCATCTCCAACTTTGAACTCCTTATGTCTCCTCTTTTCATCTTTTGGCTCCTTATACTTCTGGTTCATATCTTCCAATTGTTGCTTTACTTGAGTATGCACTTTCTTTATATGTTCTGCAAATTCCTCTGCTTTTTCACTCCTTTTATCTTCCTTACTGATATATTGCAACTCTGATATACCTCTAGGATGAACTCTAGTAACAATCTCAAAAGGTGTCTTTCTGATACTCTTGTCCATCAAATTATTGTCAGCAAACTCTTCTTGTGCAAGGACTAAATCCCAACTTTCGGTCTTCTCTCCAACCAAACACTCAACAACTTCCCCAAACTCCTATTTACTACCTCTGTCTATCCATTAGTTTGTGGGTGAAAAGTAGACCTGAACTTTAAATCTATCTTTAACTTCTTCCAAAGTGTCTTCCAAAAGTAACCAACAAACTTTGTATCTCTATCTGAAACAATACTCCTAGGTAATCCATGCAATCTAACCACTTCCTTGAAAAAAAATTCTGCTACATGTACTGGATCTAAAACTGCCTATAACTTGCAAGACAAATTTTGTAGCTTGTTGGTCGATAGGGGTTTACCTTAGTCAAACCCCTTGTTGGTAATTAAACCCTTGATGATGAATGAATATTTGAAACATGTAATTATGTGTTCACTATTAATATTAAGTGTGTCTAAGACTAATATTTATGAGAATGTAAAGGAAATTCTACCCAATTATGTTAGAATAGAACCCTAAAATGTAACATGAACAATGCAAACGACTATCTAAAGAAGATGTCTAATCCCCTTAATAAGCCACTGACCTGAAAATACCTCTTGTAGGCTACAAATAAGATGATCATAGAGGATGGAATCACTTATGAAATAATTTCTTAGGCTTTGTTGTATGTCTTGTGCATCTCCCAACACCTAGAATCCCTCATGACTCTCCATAGGAATCTATCGCCAACCTTCACTAATTCTTGATCTTAGACACAAAATGAGCTTAAAGACCTTGTAATGTTGCTCCAAACTTCAATTTTGCTTTCTTCTTAAAAATGAATGCTTGATCACATGAATTTTTTTGTCTCTTAGCTTGCTTTAAATCTTCTTCTAGGTGAAATTATGTAAAATAACCTTGTATTTATACATAATTTGAGAATTAACCTCTAAATTCAAACAATTCAAGCTGAAACCAAATCTGGAAATGAAAATAATTAAAATCTCACCATAATTAGATTCAAAAATGAGGTCCTTATTAAGGGAGAACCCATTCACCACCTAGGGTGAATGGGTCCTAGCACAAGTTTCCAGGACCATGGCTTAAGGAGATGAAAGAACATAAAAAACCAACATGAAATATGTAAAGAGAGGGGGGTCCTATAGAGGGAGGACCCATTCACCACCTATGGAAAATGGGTCTTAGCACAAATTTCTATGACCTTTCTTTTTCCCAATTAAATGTTATTCAATTTGAATTATTGGTGTCGGGATGGATTCTCGGAAGGTGTCACAAATAAGGCTTAAATTTGAATTAAAGGTTCCATAATTAACTCTAATTAACTACAATTAATTCATGATACCCTAGATAAGTGTGATAGTGTGTTACAACACTTTAGAACACCTAAAATAAGTTACAAGTACATTTTATTAAAAATGGGCCTATTAGGCTCCATTGATTAAAGCAACCCTAGAAAAGTGTGAAGGCGTGTTACAACACTTTACAAAACTTCTAACAATGTACAATTTTAGTAAATTTATATTTAAAAGGGGCCTAGATTAATGTGAATGTGTACAATACATTACAACACTAACCCAAGGCACAATCAAGTTAATTTCATTTGAGTTATTCCCAAATTAAGTGTGAAAAAGGACTATTTTTTTTTACACTACAAATGCTACATCACAACACTAGCTCAACAACATGCTTGATGCCTTGTGATCTTAACATGATGATGGATCTTTGATTTTTGCAATGATTGATGAAGAAATATGCTCTTGAATGCCTTAGAAATGCTCTTGTAAACTCTCTTGATACTCTTGTGAAGTATTAGGATTCCTGACTCTTGATTGCTAGGTTGATATTATGATTGGTTAGGTGAAATAATGATTTGAAGCCTTGTTTATATAAGCATTCCATCTAAATTACTCTTTATTAGATCCCAAATGCCAACATTCATGAAATTTAAATTTAAAACCTTGATTTCCCACTCAAAACCCTAAAAAGGATCCAAATGGGACTCATACACCTAAGGTGGAATATGGGTCCCACCATTCCTTTTTGGATAGAGGAAATATTAGGGAGTTGAGAAATTAAGTCTATTTGTTGATTATGTCGGGATCTTGGTTGAAATAAGCCTTGAGATCCATAATAAAGGGTCTTAGGGCCCTGTTAATGATGGTATGAAGGTTATAAATGCAAGAGGGCCCAAAACTTAATGTGAAGGTGTAAATAAATATAATTTACAATATTAAACTAAGGAAAAAATGGTCTATTTATCTTAAAAATTCCCTAAACATAATGCAAATGTCTAAAAAACTTGACAACACTAAATCAAGGAAACATTAGGATTATTTTAATGTTAATCATTACTAAATTAAGTGTGAAAATGTAAAGGATGACATTTTTCTACACTAAAATTACAAATCATTTTCTATTGCAAGGAGCTCATTCTCATAACTCATCTCAGCTCATCTTTGTCTTTCACTTAGTGGGGGAAAGGGGTTAGATAGCCTTGTCATAATTTGGCACTTGGTGTTGTCCCTTTTGCTACTTATCTACCTTTCCTATATATTGATCAAGAATAGGATGCAGATAAATTGCTTTAGGTTGACTCGCATGTGCCTCACTAGTCTTTTGATTTGTTTCCTTTTACATGTTCTTTGTGTGATTTCATATGCATAATGTGATCCCTTGTACTATTTTATAGGATGTATCTCTCTTAATGTGTATTCCTCTATATGTATCTATATTCTTCTATATGTTGTAAACATTTACCTTTTATCTTTTCACTTGTCTTGTGTTTTCCTTTTGAGGATGACGCAAGGCGTCAAGACATCTAGGTCTCTTCCATGTTGTCCCAAAATTTTTTCTTTGTTTTTTCTCTCTATGTGTCATTCTTTCTGTTCTGTGAGTATTTAGGGAATGATAATGTTTCTGAGCTCTACAAAAATAATATAGCAAAGATATATTAACCCTAAATTTGTAGATCCCTTATGTGTTTTGGATTTCATTTTGGGGGGAACCACTTCTCATGACGTAGCTTCATTTGGGAACATATGACATGGCATAGGGATTTCCGAATAATCTATCATGTCTTCTTTATCTGGCATTGAATATTGGCTACTTTAAAGTAAATTTCTCCCAACAATGGTGCTAGCAATTTCTTTAATGTGGGGGAATACATTGTCATTATTTTTGAAAATTCAAACATTCCACATGTTTCATTATCTGATTTTATTTCTTATTGTGATGCCTCCTTTTTTGGTGGTCATTGGGTTTTATGTCCTTCGAGAGTGTGATATTTCTTGGCATACAACTTTCCTCTTAGTAGTGATGCTACATGTTACATTCCCTAATTTGTGATTATTTTATCCTTGACTTGTCCTCTCTTGGAGCCATTAGGCACAATGAACCCTAAGAGGATACCTTACATGAACTAAGAAAAGTCCCTTTGAACAAAATTTTATTTACGTTTTGCTCATAAGTGTCTAGCATAATACAAATTGTTAACCTTGTGAAGCCCAAAGTTCTAGTTTCTATTTTGTCGTACCCTATTGAAGTTATTAGAGGGATAGCTTTTGTATGATTAGTACGATGAGAGCTTGTAGACTTGGCATGACTTTCTCATTGTATGGTGAGAGCCTGTAAACCTGGCATGACTTTCCAACTAAACCACCTTTCTGGGGGCTCACCTAGTGGATGGCCCGAGGTTCAATTAGCCTAGAGTGAGAATGTGTTGTTTGCATAATGGAAATTGAGTTCCACTTTTGAAAATATTTGGATAAACATTTGAGACATGTTCCAAATCACATCGTACAGTTGAGGAATCTTCCACATCACATTGGAAATTTGAGGCTTGATTTTCCTTATTCTCACCTTTTCTTTCTAGTCTTTAATATTGTATAATTGACTATATTTGTCATTGTTGCATACATATGTTTTGAATGTCTACTTTGGTGTGATTTTTCGCTTGTGCTCATCCTGTTATTAAAGTGGGGACTAAATGTAGTGTAGAAAAATGTATCCTATTTATATTTTGACACTTAACCTGAAATTAATGTTAAATTAGATTTAATTATTCCTTAATTTAGTGTTGTAATATGTATTTCACATATTCGTATTAAGTTTATTTCCCTATTAATTAAAATGAACCTAATAATTCCTTATTTATAGTGTTGTAAAATGTATTTATTTATAGTCTCACACTTATTTAGGGATCCCTTAATTAATTGAGCTTCATTTTCCTTAATTGGACACTTTAATTCAAATCCAAGCATAATTAATTGCATTTTCTAAAGAGAAAACCCAACATTCATTAATGCCAATGCATAACACTCCTCATTTAGCAATGTGTCTCTTAGGTGAGTGACCTAGGACCCATTCGCCCATGGGTGAATGGGTCCTCACTTAGACCTAGGACCCCAATTTAAAATATTTGTTTGAAAGTATTTTAATGATTTCAAATCCCTAATTCAATGTCATCTTGTGATATGTGAATTTCAAGATATTAAGGTTACATACATACAAATATAAGGTTATTTTCTAAGTTTCACCTAGTTGGAAGCCTTACAATATGAGCATGAAGTATGGATGGTTGTGATGGTTATGTTGTTATTGATGGGTATGTGCAAGATCATCATGAAAAAAATAGGCCCTTAGGTGGTGATGAAATTTAGAAAAATCAAAATTAGGCAACTTGGCGTAAAAATTTGAATAAGTTATCTATATTATTTCAAAAATATGTAACAATAGAATCTATTGCAAATTGAATGTAGTTTCTAGACTACTAAGTTTAGTTAAAAAAAATCTATTTGGTGAAAATTTGAAATTTCAATGCAGTAGTACTTAAATTTCAAGGAAAATATAAGAAGTAGGTGTCTGTCTAACCACCCTAACCACAATAAAATGATAATATTTTTTATAAGATTTTAGATATAAGTAGAGGACTCATGTCCCAATGTGATGCATATTTTTTTGTAATTTTTTTCCAAGTTAATAATTAATTATGAATTTTGTATTACAACTTTTAAAAAATATAAAAACCTCGTATGTCTGACCACCTTAACATGGTCAAAACTTCATGAAATTCATTTTTTCTAATCCTATAGCATGTGAAGCATAAAATCTGATGCATGTTTCAGAATCAAAAAATGTGATACCGTTTGAAATTTATAGATGTTTTTCATCCAGCCTATCAATTAGGACTTTATTCATAATTCAAATAGAAAATGAATAATAATTATTTATTAAATTCAAAGTAAAGCATAATTTATATTGGTGGAAAGTTGAGACTCTCCTTTCAAAACCCTTTTTGTTTCATCAATTTTGGGTGAAAAAAAATTCATCAGCCACATACCCTACACATACGCATCATATCACCACATTTTGGCCCATCATGATCCTACACATACCCTAATGTCAGCATGGTAATAACTACATGATGATGACTATATGGGAAGTTTTCTTTTTTTACTGGAAGTTGTTCTCTACTGGTAACACTCCTTTGTGATGGATCAATATGTTGGACTTTGAATCTGGAACTCATCATAAGATTTGATATGACTCTAATCTCCTAACCATGTGCTTTTGAATCATTCAGACTACTTTTTCTTGGATCTTGAGATGCTATTTTTGCTATGAACAGAAAATTATCTCTGATAGAGTTCAACATTGTGTCCTACTATTGTTTTGTTTATGGTGTATTGTGTGGGAGACTTTGCATTCTACTAAGGTGAACATTCTTATGATGTGGCTGAGTTGGAAGTCTCTTTACTAGTAGTGTGATGGTAAATTAATGTGTTCTCATATTCATAAGGTGTTTTATTTGAGGATTATTTGTTGGTTTGAAGAAATTTTTTTAGTATTCGTCAACTCAGAGAGTGCAATATATTATGAAGACTAATAGCCGACTTGGCATAATGCACTACATGGATAAAATGTTAAGTCTTATATGGTGCCAAGCTATTTGATGAATAAGATATGCTTGTATAGACACATATATAGAAAAGATGCTTTCAAGATAGAAGAAGAAGAAGAAGAAGAAGAAGAAGACGAAGGTGAAAAAAGAAAAAGAAGGAAAATGTGAGTGTGTTGTGTGCAAGCAAGTGAACAGAGGAGAAGATCAAAGCTTAAATACTTTATTAGTGGCATAGATTTGTTGGGAAATGTAGTACTTTTATTATGAGCTTTAGTGGAACTAAACCCTACACATTGAAGGTGTATTCCATTAGTTCATTCT
The DNA here is from genome assembly GCA_007258455.2 of Sequoia sempervirens. Taxonomy (NCBI): domain Eukaryota; kingdom Viridiplantae; phylum Streptophyta; class Pinopsida; order Cupressales; family Cupressaceae; genus Sequoia; species Sequoia sempervirens. Next base: position 66,392,782 of record VDFB02109042.1, on the reverse strand, counting down.
TTGGTAGTGAACCACTATCATTGTATCTTGGAAATGAGCCATCTTTTGTATTTAGGTTGTGAGCCTTTTAAGGATAGTGAGTCCTAGCAGTGAGCCCCATAATATTTTGTATCCAAATATAATATATCTTGAGTTAACCCTCACCATGGTTTTTCCCTCATTGGGTTTTCCATGTAAAAATCTTGTTGTTCTTGTGTGTGTTTCATTGACTTGGTTTTATGTTCTCTCTTGTTGAATCAGTCAAAATAGCAATAGTGGTTAAGTGGATTTTATTATTAGTTAGTGGAATATTGATTCACCCCCCTCTCAGTATTATGGATGTTCAACAATTGGTATTAGATCTTGGTTCCTTGGAAGAAGCCTAATAGCCTGAGGAAGGTCCTGAAATTTGAATATAATTTTATTTTTCTTTTGGAAGTTGCCACTGCTAAATTTTTAGAAGAAATGGAAGCCCTAAAGGAAAAGTTGATAAAATAAAATTATCACATTGAAAAGCTACAAAGTACATGCATGAATGCATGCGACCTATTGACTGAAGGAGAAGAAATCATTACTAGCCTGCAAGAACAATTGAATGAGAAGAAAAGAATTGAATAATATCAAGAAATTGAAATTTGGAAGAAGATGGATGAATGTGCGAATCTTGAATTAGAAGCATAAATCCTAAGATCTAAAATGGAAAAGACAAAGAGTTTTGAAGAGAAATTTATGATAAGTACAGTGATGATTGATGACTTGATTAATTCTCAAAGACTGGAAAGGGATAAGAGTAGTTTAGTATTTGAAAGAGGTTGAAGTTCTAAAGTGAATAAATTCATTGAAAAAAAGATGTAGTACAAGGATTAAAAATTCAAGGAGAGAAGAAGAAAATCCGAAAAAACTCCTACAAAATGACATGATGCAAAAAGGTATTTATATTTCAATGGTGTTTGTCATTCTTGCAAGAGATTTGGTCATAAAGAAAAAAAATGTAAGAATAATGTTAATGATTCTAAGGGAAAGAAGAATGGATGTAAGGATAAAAAGGAAAATGGAAAGAATAATGTTACTTGTAGTAAGTGTAGAAAAGAGGATCATCTCGATAAACACAACAAAGGGAAGAATAACAACTATCTGGTGAAGAAGAATGATTAAACCTATGATCCAGAAGTTACAAGAAAATAAATGAAAGGGATTTGGAAAAAGGATTCATCAATTTTGTCTGTGTCGACCTCTAGTACACATACTCCTGTCAATTTCTAAATGAAAACAGGGGATAAGGTGGTGCAATCATGAGAATATCTAATAAACCCCTTATTGGTATTTGTGTCATATCATGATAGAGGTATATTTAATGTGGTAACAAGATTAAGGTATTTTTCGCATGTGTGAAGAATGAGGTCTACAAAATTTGAAAGTGTGGACGTCAAAATATGCAAATGGTTAAAAATCTAATATACAAAAGCATGGTTAGTATTTTTAAACAAAACAAACCTTCAACATCCATATGAGATAATCTAACATGCTTTTTAAAATGCAATATAATAACAAGATAACTAAAGCATCTATAGAAAAACATCTAGTATATCTATCCCATATTGGATTGGTGTCACTTTGTTGTGAAAACTGACCCTTTCCCAACCCTTGACAAATTGATGATGAGGATGTAATGGAAAAAATTATCTCTCAATTGAAGAGAGTAACTTTGTATGAGGATTGTGGATTGTTTGTTGAAGAATAAGCCTTCTACTTATAGACTTTCAAGTTGAAAGAGTGTTCAAAAGAGAGCAATGTGGGATAATGTTTTCGCACATGAGATGAAGCCACTCGTCACCTTGTGAGTGGTTGAGGAATGAGCACATTTTGGTCAATGTGCCAATAAATGAGATTGGTTGGCCTTTTTCAAATTCAAATTTTGGCTTGTTGGAGGGAGAAAAAGTGACTTTAATGCCAAGTGGGGGACATATAAGAGGTGATTGATTGCCATGTTGGAAAGGACAAGTCAGCTTGCTTTCAAATTCAAACTTGAGGAATATTCTCAAAAGATGCTTTGTGTAGGGAAAATGATGAATTTATAAATGATATAAAATGCTTTATTGGTGCAAGTGGGAAAATCTAGAGGATGTGATGGGTGATTAGATTAGATTAATCAGGATTAGATTAGTTAAGATGATGTTAGATGCTTTTGACCCATTTGACTTAAATACTTGGATTTAAATTAAATCAAAAGGGATGGACTATGCATTAGGGATTTAATTAAATAAAGTTTTGTTTATTTAATTAAAAGGGGGATGTGAGACAAAGGTTAATTAATTTGAAGGAGATAAACTTAGGAGATGATTTATGAAAGATGAAATGTTAGGATGTGATTAAAATTGATTTATTTAAATGAGGTAATGGTAAAGTGAATTTATTTAATTGAAGGAAGAAATGTTAGATGAAGGTTATTTAATTAAACTAGTGGATTGAAATGCATGTATATTTTGCATGTCTACATTTTTCCCCTCTTTGAAGCAATGTACTTGCTGTGTTGGTTCAAAGAGTAAACTTGTCACAATCAAAATTCAAAAAAATTCTGATTTTTCCGGATGCCCCAGCAGAAAGAAGTACACTAGTACATTTCCCCCTCAAGAGATCGAGTGAAAATATTTTATTTGAGGGTCAGTCTCACTATAAAGAGGTTCAACATGGATGATTATGAAGATGATGCAAATGAAATGATTTTAAGATGCTTAGAATAACCGATCTATATTATCCTAAACAGCTTAAAATGATGATGTAATGCATGTGCGATGGATGATGATATGATGCCTATATGATTGTGCAATAGATGTTTTATGCAAATGTATGATTTTATGAGATGCTTAGACTAACAGATCTATATTATGATGATGAAAATGCATGTGAGATGATATGAAGAATGTTGATGGTTTGTGGATGTAGGATGGATGCATGATGGATGCATTTGTGATATTATGTTAGCGTGGAGAGAAGAAGAAAGAAATGAGATGATGACAAGAGGATCCAACAATTCCATGATCTGACGAGACTTTATTAAAGATGATGATGATGATGATGATAGATGATGTTTCACTTATCAAGGATTGGGACTTTAAAAGGGCTACTTTCCTTATGTTTGATAACACACATAGATACGATGCATCAAGGTATAAAGAACCAGGATGGTGTTGTACCTAGTGTGATGGACTTTGACTCGACAAACAGATAGGAGTATTCTTGTTCACACTTGACATACAAAAACCTTGCTAGGACGCACCTAACAAAGCAAGTATTCGCCAAGTTATATTACAAGAACGTCCAACAAGCACAACAGACAAGAGGATAATGATCGTTGCCCCATTCCTTTCTCTCTAAATCGTTTTGAGTGGACATCATTAAGAGGTCATTAGAATGAGCGTAATAAGATAAATCAAAATAAAAGATTAGATACACAAAGAAGTCAATGTTCTTCATATCTCTAGCCAAAGGGATTTGTTTTGATAGGATAAGAATCCAAAGTAATATCCAAAATGATGGCCATTGTCAGAATGATATATCCTAGGACATGCATTGTATAGGATGATGATGGGTTGATAAGTTGATTTATAGGCTATTGATTTAAAGTTGATTGACATGTTTGAAAATGATCAAGGGTTTAATTTTTGCGTTTAACTGTTTGTTGCTTCGATTTTGATTTTGTGCTTGGAGTTTTCTTTTAATAATTGTTGTGATTGTTTCTATTTGTGTTACCAAAGGATGAAGGTGATGATCAGTTTATTATGCATGATTGATTATTGCGGGTATAGCGAAATGGGATGGGTGGATTTTTTCAAATGTTTGAATGTTTTTGATGTTTTTGAAATGTTTTTGAGGTTGTTTTTGGGTTTTTGGATTTTTTGATTTTTTGAATGTTTTGGGGTTTTCTGATATTTTATGAATGTTTTTGGATTTTGACATGGTTCAACGTTTTTGGATTTTCTTGGTTTTTTGAATGTTTTTGGATTTTGATGTTTTCTGAATGTTTTTGGATTTTGATGTTTTTTGAATGTTTTTGGATCTTGATGTCTCGAGGGCTAATCAAAGATTAGCCTTTCCTACGTTTAAGCTCAGAGATGGCGTAGTTTGAATACGATGTTTTTTATATTTTTTGATTTTTTGAGTGTTTTTGGATTTTTCACATGATTTTGACGATTTGGATATGGATATGTGTGATGATATCAATGCTCTATTTGGGGACTTTGTTGAAAACCAAGCTAAGGTTGACTAATTGAATCGATGGATTGATGATGATGATAACATTGTTGAGGATACAAAACAATTCAAGGAATTGATTGATCAAGATTGATGACGATAACATTATTGAGGATGCACAACAATGCAAGGATTGATTGATCAGATTGATGATGATAACATTATTGAGGATGCACAACAATGCAAGGATTGATGACGATAACATTGTTGAGGATGCACAACAATGCAAGGATTGATTGATCGGGATTGATGATGATAACATTGTTGAGGATGCACAACAATGTAAGGATAGTGTTAAGTAACACAAGGATATCCCAAGATGATGATTTTTTGATTGGATTTGATTGATCAGGATTGATGAAGCTTGATTTGGAACAAAATATGTTTCAAATGATTGGATGTGACATTTGAAGTGAAAATTATATGCGATTAATAGTGATTGTTTGGATTGATGTTCGATGAAAGATGAAGCTTGATAAGGAACATCTTCTTGTCAAAATATGCCATGGGCTAATGATTTGAATTTTTTCTCACCAGTGGTGGACCAATTTTATTTCACGCTTTCCAAAGTTCAAATCACCACATAAGTTGGAGGATATAGATCAAGAATTATTCCTGAAGTAAGATACAAATATATACCCCCAGTGTCTAGAAATGTATTGAATGTCATGGGTGGATGCTCGTATAGGTGTATGGATGAATGGATATGGTAAGCATGCAAAGGATGTCAAGGATTATCTTGTGATAAGATAAGGTGTTCAAATAAAGAAGGCTCATTGGATAATGCTTCATGGCTCAGATAATGCTGCATAGGATAGGATCAATGAAAACGACCCATGTCAAGATGTTTTACTGTAAGCAAGAATAAAGGGTGCCCCAAACTTTGTCAAGATCAAGATGACTCAGACTATGGATGCAGATGGAAAAATGGATTGCATAAATGGTTCATGGATGAATGGGTTTATGATGGCTGAGATGGATGGAATGATAGATTTCTTATGGATGGGATGAGGTGCTTTCCCTTGAACTGGTACACGTAGATGCTTGGTTATACACATGACGCCTATTTTCCAAGTTTTCATCATGGTACCTGTCCAAAGCGCCACCCATCTAGTTTTCACTAGAGGATGATTTTTCTCTTTACTGTTTTAAATCCTTTTTTCTAATTTTTTTGGATTTTCACACTTTTTGATTTTTGGTATTTTTCTATGAAATATTTAAAGCTCGTGCTGAGCCAAAAGGTGTTGCTTATGTAGGTTCTTATGTCATGATTTTCCATTGATAGCCTACTTGAAGAAGTTTCTTTGCTAAGATACATGCACTTGAATGCAACTTTTTGGATTTTTGATCTGCTTTATTGATACCAGTGTTAACTTTGTCTCTGTGAGTACATCGTGATAGAGTGCCTTCAGAATCCTTATGATGAAGTGTCATTTCCAACACATGGTCAATGTGAGAATTGGATATCACACGTGGAGGCATGGATGGAGTGTGTTTAGGGATAAGAGATGGATTGGTTAATAGTTCGGAACCTTTGACTCTCCAAACTTGGGAAGATGAGCAATGATGGGTGGATACGAAAGTGTGCGTGGAATTAGGACCAACTAATTGATACACTTTGTACGTTGCTTGAAAATCCTAGTTTTTCTTTTGTGGACATCTTTGATGGATACTTCTCCCTTTTTTATTTTTCCCCATAGTTTCTTTGACTGATGGAGTTTGATAGGGATGATCTTTCTTTGTATTCTTTGGTGTCCATGTGTATTTGATTTGTCCATTATGCTTCTCAGCTTCTTTCTCTTTGGTAACATTCTTTGTGCTTTGATTCACATCCTTCATTTGAAGTTGGTCCCAATTCATGGATGGGGTGATGGGTGGAAGAAGATTCATGATGTGACTGATTGTACTATTGGCATCGATTTCATCATAAGGATTCTTCATGCTCCCTATGTTGACATTTTCTTGAGATGAAGTTTCCCCTAGTATGGTGGTAGTAGTTCCTTCATTCTTTGATTCTTCCTGTTCTGAGAGCTCTTGCATGACCATTGTAGATGATGTTATTGGAATTTTCTTATCTACTAATTTTGAAATGTCTTGTTTTGTCTAACTTGTTTCCTTGAGTGGATACTGTTGGATATCTTCATGCATGATGTCCTCAGTCTGAATAGTGGATATGTCTAATCCTAATGTTGTCAACTCAATAACCTGCTCTTTTTGTGTAATAATGTCAGGAGTAAAAGAATCATGTTCTGAATGAAGATAATCTATGTGTCCATCCATAAAAAGCATCTCATGGGTAGATGGAGGAGTATGTGCATCTTGTATAAATAGGAGAGTGTCCATTAGATCATTGTAGTATCTTGGAGATACAAATTCTTGATCTTGAATGATTTTGGAGTTGCTTTAGTCATGCTTTGGATAAAGTTCTTGACATGGGTTAGTTTCAAAGGATGGATTTATTATAAAAGGTTCTTGGATGTCGTCATTAGGCATGGGAATTGCCTCAATATCCTCTTCATTTTTTAGTGGACTTGGATCAAATGTTGAGTTGAAGATTCCTTCAATATCAAAATTCATGAGGTTAAAGGATGTCAATATGTCTTTGAAAGGATCATTGCTAGACTTTGGTGGGAGATGTTGATCATGCTTTGGAATAAATTTTTGAGATATGTCCTCTAACTTATTAGTTGATGTAGAGACATTTTCAACATCATCATTGGTCGATGGATTGTTGATTACAGGATCAAATAATGTTAACACTCCTTGAAATGGATCATTGTCGGATATTGTTGAAGGATTCTTATCATGATCAAAAAGTGAATCTTGATGTATGTTGATTTGATCTTTGGATGAGGTAGAAATATCTTCCATGTGTTCATTGATGGATAGGTCTTGATTATGTGATCATTGACTTGGATTGATACATGGAGTCATTAACATTTTGTTGGGATTTTGAACAACATTTGCTTGTTGGGCTTAGTATTGGGATTGAGCTTATGCTTGCACTTGAGCTTGGGCTTGTGCTTGCTGGGCTTGTAGTGTGGCTTGGGCTTGTGCTTGCACTTGAGCCTGGGCTTGTGCTGCTTGTTGCATGGCTAGATATTGTTGGATGGACTTTTGGTAGGCCTGGTGAGCTTTTAGCACAATTTTGTATTATCTTGTTGTGTTTGGTTTTGGTGGTAGTGGTGACGAATTCATAATTGTGTGGATGTAGTGACAAGTGGTTGAGATACACTTGGAGCGATCATGGTAGTGAGGGGTTGAGATGTGATGGGTGTGAGAGTGGTGGTCAGAATGATTGAAGTGATGGTTGGAATGACTAAGGTGATGGGTCCTTGGGAGACCGTGTTCTGATTTGTCAAGATCGGCATTGTTGTTTGATCGGATACCATCTTTTGTTGTGATATCAATGGTATATTTGGAGGATTTGATACAATGATTTGAGTGGTGCTTAATAAATTGCCTTGGTTTGATCGATTTTGGAAAATTTTCTGATTTGGGATGATGTTCAAATTTGGCATTATAGGTTGAAATTGAACATTGTCTTAATTTAGGTAACTTTGATTTTGCATGGTGTTACCTTGTCTTGGAGTTGTTAACATCTTGTTTGGACTTGGAACAACATTTGTAAACATATCTATCCCAAAGTTTTCCAAGTGTGGATTTGAAATGTTCATGTTTGGAAAACTTGTACTTAGGATATTCACATTTGGCATGTTGGGATTTGATGGAATGATGTTGTTCATTTGGAGGCTCCTGCATTGATTGTTCGGTTGATAGATTTGTAGTTTTGGACTTGGATTTAAATCTCCATTAGGAAATGTGTTCCAATCTTTTGAATAGGCATACTCACATTTGTACCATTGAGGTTTGTAGAAGGTAATGATCCCATCTATGGATTGTATAAGTGTGAGTTTTGATAATCAATCGACATTGTGAGGCTTTGAAAGTTCAGTTGATTTGGATTAGTCGTGATGTATGGAGCAAGTTTATATTCCATGTTCTTCTTGTGTTGAGGTCTAGTTTGGACTGTAAAATAAGGATCAATTTTCAAGAATGTGGGGGGGTGAACCTCTAATTCTTTGGATTGATCTAAACTCTAGGTACAAAAAGGAAAGTCTAAGATTTTAAGGATCAAAAGGATGGTGATGAGATATGAAAGATGGATGATTTGGTGAATGATTGGAACTCTTAGGAAACCTTGAAGAGGATACTAAACTTTAGGACTTGGATTGATGTTTGATCTGATTTGGGATTAGTTTGATTTGATTTGGATAGTGAACTCATAAACTCTAAGAGGTTGGATGTTGTCTTTAGAGTAAATTTGTCCACAAGATGCTAAGTGTGAGAAGAAGGTTTCAACTAAACACATCTAACCAAAGAAGATGACTTTTGATTTTGGATTTTGGATAGTGAAATTATAAACCACAATATGTTTGGATGTTTATCAAGGGATAGACTTGTTCACAAAGATTGATAATCTAACTAAATATGTGGAGAAGGATTCATCTACACACATCTAATCAAACGAAACGATTTTGATTTGGTTTAATTGATTTTCCCAAAGTTTAGCATGAGGGATTTTTCAAGATTTCCAAGAATTGTTTATGAGATGATTTTGATTTGATTTTTAGGGGATGGATGAAAGTTTTGATTTTAATCCTAAGATTCTTTAGAGAGAATTTGTTCACTAGACCAATATGTTGAAGAACATGCTTTCCTCTAAGAGTATTTCAAACCAAAAGACCAATGTTTTCTCTAAAAATGATAAAAAGATAAACAAGCACATGTGTGGGGTTCAATTTGAGTTAATCTTGGTTAATGACTTGCTTTTACCACAAACATACTTCTTGCTTAGTTTTCAAACTGAATGTCTATGTCTTAATTCCTTTTCATTCCACAAGGTCCATTATGTGAAAATCAAGGTTTCAAGAGCATAGTTTCCTATTGTTGACTTTGGAATGAACAAATCAAGATATAGGTCTTAGTGTTTAGAAGCCTTCTAGGGATAAGAATCCCTAGGGACAAGCAGTAACACATGGAATTTTCAAAGGTATTTTTTCCTTACAAAGGGTTTGAAATTTTCATGATTCGTTGAATGTTGGTTTCAATATTTTGGATACAAGCATTGTGTTTTCAAACTGACTCACAAGCAATATAACATCCTAGCTCAATTGGTACATTTTTCTTGGTGGGATTTCCTCATGCCCTTTCTAGTAGAAGAGATGATTTTACATGCAACCAATGAAAAAAATATAAAGTTATGTTAAGAATGAAGTCTTAACCTCTATATTTTAACCAAGATCGGACATGGCAGGTAACTTCTTGGAATCTAAGTTCCAATGCACCACTTTGATAAACTCATTGGATGGGTTGGTTGGCTACTACGAACAAGGTTCTTAATGACAAGACATCAGGGACATGGCACCTTGCGAGTGTCCAGCAAGCCACTAAAGGCTTTAATCAATCCTACTAGGGGCTCTTATGCTTTTTATGGTAGTACCCTGTTCTGAAAGACACTGTATGGCTAAGGCCTACATACCATGAGGAATTCACAGTTTAGTCTTATCCATTTATATACCAGCCCGAATGAAAAACACATTGGAGTCACCTTTGAGTTCTCCTTTCGGATGTGTCTCTTAGGTAGGCCCTTCTAAAGGTAAACAACAATGAGCAAGCACATATGTAACTCGATTGACCTTTGTTTAGAAACAAAGGGAGAACACGCGCGATATACCTAACTCACACTCACAAGCTTTGTTCAAATTTAGTTACCAAAATGAAGTGTGGAGGCAATATTTTATGCAACTTAATGTCATCAAAAAGACTTTTGATTCTCAAAATCACCATAAAGCGTGAGAGAAGTGCATACGCCTTTTTAGATGAGATTATTTTGCAAAAACCATTACAAAGCATAAAAGACACGTGTTCATTTTAAGTCTTTCAAAGCACTAATGACTTCATTTTTAAGCACCAAAGGAAATGTGATAGTTTGTCTTGTTCAATTGTTTAAATCCAAAACCAACTTTAGTTTGTATCCTAATGTTCATTTTAAGCCTTTGTAGCAAAAATATAAATGTTAATTTTAGAGCTCAAAAGTATGTGAGTTGATCTAAAAGAGAAAACTAAAGCATAGAACAAAAGCTCCTTAAAGCATTTTAAAACACTTAGTGGATCTCAAGTTTGACGCTCAATTCTTCAACTCCAATCTTGCTTTATATTTTGATGCCAATCTCAACCTAACCTACAAACATTACAAATTCAAATCTTAAGAAATAATATTTATTAATACAAAATGAATGCATTCACTGATACTTTTTATGTAGGAGTTTCTCTTCCTAAAAAATTCTAAATCATGCATTGATAATATCCTAAATGAATGTTAGTTCACAATAAAGTTTGATTAATGATTATTTTTGATGTATACTAGTCCACAATAAAGCCTCCTTGTATATCACACCTGTTTAATCCCATAAAGACAACTCGGTCAATAGATAAAGAGATCAACAAAAGACAAATTAATCAGCAACAAAAGACACTAAAACATGAGAAATTAGCATAAGATTATTAAAATCAATGCCATCAAAAAGACTAAGATCTCTAATCTCATTTTATTTTAGAAGGCAACATGTTGGAGCAGTTATGAAAGACACTAAAAACATATTTAAGACTAAGTGTGTTACTGTTAAGATGTGCAACCATAAAGCATTGACCAAATATAAAAAGGTGATTATGACAAACTAAGATGGCAGCTCAGAGAAGTCAAGAGATTGACCGATAGAATAAGCTCAGTAAAGAGACTAAACAAGAGGTTGATGGCGTGCAAAAATGGAGCTTTATTTGAACATCAAACAAACTTTATGGTGTGTGCATTTATGACCTTATTTTCTCATGTATTCATTTATTTTGAGCACAACAGTTGATTTGGGATATCATCATAGGGACGGGCACCACCACCTTTCACATGGCTTGGTTCCTACAAACACAAAAACCAATAAATAGTCACCTTTTGATCATCAAACATGAATGGATTCCTTACCCGCTTTGCTTTTTAAAAGTCACTTCTTTCAAAAAGAATTATCAACCTTTCAATAGCAAGGGTGCGGCCTGCAAAGTAATATGTGGCCTACAGACTTAATCAAAGAGAAGAAAGAATCAACCTCTAAGTCGTGCAAATTAAGTGACTGAGAAAAATGCCACCGTCATTCAAGACTTGAGTGATTGCATCTACTGGGATTTACTCGATGCTAAAGAACTTTCCAATCAACATATATCAGTTTGAGGTGGCCCATGTGTTCAACATCTTTACAAACTATGCTTCCCCCTACCATCTTCTACATATCATGGAAATCCCTCTATAAAGCATGTCACATATCTTAAGCTACAAAGAAAAATTATCACTTTGACCGTTTATCACATCCACTTAATGCGCCTTCATCTGCATTTAATAGTAGTCATTCAACATACAAAATAATGCATTAACTTTTAGACAAGGTGCATGAACTTACTAGCATAATCACTTAGAAGATATTTGAAAAACCCAACTGTCGCCCTTGATTACATATAGTCACTGCATTGTCAAAGACAAAAAAATGAATATGATATTAGCTTTTGGTGGCCACCTGTTCACTCTAATTTGTAAAAAGACTATGGATAAAATGTAGAAAAAAACATTGAAGAAATAAGAGGTACGATTACCTTTAGTTTGGTTGTGACTTAGTCAAGCAGGTCATTGGTTCTTGACTTGTAAATTACACCACATACCTCATTTCATACTATTCTTCGACCATCTATGCATGATGTACGTCATTTGTTGGACAGAATGAATGAAAGTGATTACTGGCTTTCAAGCTAATGTAATTGGTAGGTTTAGAATGAAATTCCACAACCTTTTCTTAGCAGCCTTCACGGGCTAAAGAAAAAAGGCGCTTTATACAACTGACTATACGGGAATGAACACATAGAGAAGGCACATTAACTGTGGAACATAATGCCTAAAAGATAAGTTAGCTCAAAGACAACAATCATTGCAAGATTTGCACAAAAAAGGTTTGCTTGAAAAAGGCATAGGAAAATTTTAAGCAAATGCTATTTGCAGATGAAAAGGCAACGCCATAAATTCCTTTGCAGAATCTTTCAAAATAGTGCAGTTGTTAGCTTTAAATCATCACCATACACCCTTTGACCAAAATCCTCCCTTACAAAATAAAAGCACATGAGATGAAGCCACTTGTCACCTTGTGAGTGGTTGAGGAATGAGCACATTTTGGTCAATGTGCCAATAAATGAGATTGGTTGGCCTTTTTCAAATTCAAATATTGGCTTGTTGGAGGGAGAAAAAGTGACTTTAATGCCAAGTGGGGGACATGTAAGAGCTGATTTATTGCCATGTTGGAAGGGACAAGTCAACTTGCTTTCAAATTCATACTTGAGGAATATTCTCAAAAGATGCTTTGTTGAGAGAAAATGATGAATTTATAAATGAATTAAAATGCATTATTGGTGCAAGTGGGAAAAGCTAGAGGATGTTATCAGTGATTAGATTAGACTAATCAGGATTAGATTAGTTAAGACGATGTTAGATGATTTTGACCCATTTGACTTAAATACTTGGATTTAAATTAAATCAAAAGGGATGGAATATGCATTGGGGATTTAATTAAATAAAGTTTTGTTTATTTAATTAAAAGGGGGATGTGAGACAAAGGTTAATTAATTTGAAGGAGATAAACTTAGGAGATGATTTATGAAAGATGAAATGTTAGGATGTGATTAAAATTGATTTATTTAAATGAGGTAATGGTAAAATGAATTTATTTAATTGAAGGATGAAATGTTAGATGAAGGTTATTTAATTAAACTGGTGGATTGAAATGCATGCATATTTTGCATGTCTACATTTTTCCCCTCTTTGAAGTAATGTACTTGTTGTGTTGGTTTAAATAATAAACTTATCACGATCAAAATTCAAAAAAATCTGATTTTTTTCGGATGCCCCAATGGAAAGAAGTACTCTAGTACATTGCCCCCTCAAGAGATCGAGTGAAAAGATTTTATTTGGGGGTCGATCTCACGATAAAGAGTTTAAAGATGGACGATTATGATGATGCAAATGAGATGATTTTAAGATGCTTAGAATAACCAATCTATATTAAACTAAACAACTTAAAATGATGATGTAATTCATGTTCGATGGATGATGCTATGATGCCTATATGATTGTGCAATAGATGTTTTAGGAAAATGAATGATTTTATAAGATGCTTAGACTAAAAAATCTATATTATGATGATGAACATGCATGTGATATGATATGCAGAATGCTGATGGTTTGTGGATGTAGGATGGATGCATGATGGATGCATTGGTGATGTTATGTTAGCATGGAGAGAAGAAAAAAGAAATGAGATGATGACAAGAGGATCCAACAAGTCCATGATCTGACGAGACTTTATTAGAGATGATGATGATGATGATGATAGATGATATTTCGCTTATCAAGGATTGGGACTTTAAAAGGGCTACTTACCTTATGTTTGATAACACACATAGGTAAGATGCATCAAGGTAGAAAGAACTAGGATGGCGTTGTTCCTAGTGTGATGGAATTTGACTCAAAAAATAGATAGGAGTATTCTTTTTCACTCTTGACATACGGAAACCTTGCTAGGACGTACATAACAAAGCAAGTATTCACCAAAATATATTACCAGAACGTCCAACAAGCACAATAGATAATAGGATAATGATTTTTGCCCCATTCCTTTCTCTCTAAATTTTTTTGAGTGGACATCATTAAGAGGTCATTGGAATGAGTGCAATAAGATAAATCAAAAGAAAAGATTAAGTACACAAACAAGTCAATGTTCTTCATATCTCTAGCCAAAGGGATTTGTTTTGATAGGATAAGAATCCAAAGTGATATCCAAAATGATGGCCATTGTCGAAATGATATATCCTAGGACATGCATTGCATACGATGATGATGGGTTGATAAGTTGATTGATAGGCTATTGATTTAAATTTGATTGACATGTTTGAAAATGATCAAGGGTTTGATTTTTGCATTTAACTGTTTGTTGCTTCAATTTTGATTTTGTGTTTGGAGTTTTCTTTTGCTAATTGTTGTGATTGTTTCTATTTGTGTTGCCAAAGGATGAAGGTGACGATCAGTTTATTATGCATGATTGATTATTGCGGGTGTAGTGAAATGGGATGGGTGGATTTTTTCAAATGTTTGGATGTTTTTGATGTCTTTGAAATGTTTTTGAGGTTGTTTTTGGGTTTTTGGATTTTTTTATTTTTTGAATGTTTTGGGATTTTCTGATATTTTATGAATGTTTTTAGATTTTGACATGTTTTCAATGTTTTTGGATTTTGACATTTTTGAATTCTTTTGGATTTTGATGTTTTTTTAATGTTTTTGGATTTTAACGTTTTTCGAATGTTTTTGGATTTTGATGTCTTGAGGGCCGATCAAAGATTTTTTGAGTGTTTTTGGATTTTTCACATGATTTTGATGATTTGGATATGGATATGTGTGATGATATCAATGCTCTATTTGGGGACTTTGTTGAAAACCAAGCTAAGGTTGACTGATCAAATTGATGGATTGATGATGATAATAACATTGTTGAGGATACACAACAATGCAAGGAATTTATTGATCAGGATTGATAACGATAACATTGTTGAAGATGCACAACAATGCAAGGATTGATTGATCAGGATTGATGATGATAACATTGTTGAGGATACACAACAATGCAAGGATTGATTGATCAAGATTGATGACGATAACATTGTTGAGGATGCACAACAATGCAAGGGTTGATTGATCAAGATTGATGATGATAACATTGTTGAGGATGCACAACAATGTAACTATAGTGTTAAGTAACACAAGGATATCCCAAGATAATGATTTTTTTATTGGATTTGATTGATCAGGATTGATGAAGCTTGATTTGGAACAAAAGATGTTTCAAATGATTGGATGTGACTTTGAAGTGCAAATTATATGCGATTAATAGTGATTGTTTGGATTGATGTTCGATGAAAGATGAAGCTTGATAAGGAAGATCTTGTCAAAATATGCCATGGGCTAGTGATTTGGATTTTTTCTCACAAGTGGTGGACCAATTTTATTTCACGCTTGCCAATGTTTAGATCACCACATAAGTTGGAGGATATAGATCAAGATTTATTCCTGAAGTAAGATGCAAATATCTACCCCCAGTGTCTAGCAATGTATGGAATGCGATGGGTGGATGCTCGGATAGGTGTATAGATGAATGGATATGGTAAGAATGCAAAGGATGCCAAGGATTATCTTGTGATAAGATAAGGTGTTCAAATAAAGAAGGCTCATTGGATAATGCTTCATGGCTCAGATAACATTGCATAGGATAGGATCAATGAAAATGACCCATGTCAAGATGTTTTACTATAAGAAAGCATAAAGGGTGCCCCAAACTTTTTCAAGATCAAGATAACTTAGACTATGGATGCAGATGGAAAAATAGATTGGATAAATGGTTCATGGATGAATGGATTTATGATGGCTGAGATGGATGGAATGATGGATTTATTATGGATGGGATGAGGTGCTTTCCCCTGAAGTGGCACACATAGATGCTTGGTTCTACACATGACGCTTGTTCGCCAGGTTTTCATCATGGTAACTATTCAAAGCGCCGCCCTTGCGATTTTCACTAGAGGACGATTTTTCTCTTTACTGTTTTAAATACTTTTTTTTTTTTTTTTGGATTTTCACACTTTTTGATTTTTTCTATTTTTCTGTGAAATATTTAAAGCTCATGCTGACCCACAAGGTGTTGCTGATGTAGGTTCTATCATCATGTACATTATAGCTTTTGAAGGAGCTGCTTTGCTAAGATACGTGCATTTGAATGCAACTTTTTGGATTCTTGATCTGCTTTGTCGATACTGGAGTTGACTCTGTCTCTATGCATACATCGTGATAGAGTGCCTTTAAAATCCTTATGATGAAGGGTCATTGCCAATACATGGTCAATGTGAGAATTGGATATCATGTGTGGAGGCATGGATGAAGTGTGTTTAGGGATAGGAGATGGATTGGTTGACAGCTTGGAATCTTTGACTCTCCAAACTTGGGAAGATGTGAGAGAAATGATTGTGGATGAAAGTGTGCGTGGAATTTGGACCAACTGATGATATACTTTGTACATCGCTGAAAACTGTTTGGCTTTTTTGTGACATCTTCGATGGATACCCTCTCCCTTTCTATTTTAATTCCCATAGTTTCTTTGACCATGGATTTTGATAGGGCTGATCTTTCTTGTATTCTTTATATCCATGTGTATTTAATTTTCCATTATGCTTCTTAGCTTCTTTTCACGGATAAAATCTTCGCTCTTGATTCAAGGCCCTTCATTCGAGGCTGGTCCCAATTCATGGATGGGTAAGGGGACAGGAAGAAGATCCATGATATGGGACTGCTGTAGTATTGGCACTGGGCCTATCATAAGGACTTCTTCATGTTCCTATGTTGGACATTTTCAGCGAGACGAAGCCTTCTCCAGTATGGTGGTAGTAGTGCCTTCATGCTTTGATTCCGCCTGTTCCGAGAGCTCTTGTTTAGAATGCATTTTCTGATAAATGACCTTTGTAGATGATGTTATTGGAATTTGCTGCTCTACTGACTTCAGAATATCCTGTTATGTCTGACCTGTTTCCTTGAGTGGATATTGCTGGATATCTTCATACATGATGTCCTTAGTCTGAATTTGGGATATGTCTTATCTTGATGTTGTCAACTCAATAACCTACTCTTTTTGTGTAATAAATGTCGCGAGTGTTAATCTGTTCGAATGAAGATCATCTATGTCCACCCATAAAAGCATCTCATGGTAGATGGAGGAGTATGCATCTTTTATAGATAGGAGATTTAATAGATCATTGTAAGATCTTGGAGATAAAAATTTTGATCTTGAATGATTCTTGTTGTCATTATGCTTTGGACTGCCTGACATGGATTAGTTTTAAAGGATGGATTACACAAAGGTTCTTGACAAGTCATCATAGTATGGGAATTTCCTCAATATCCCTTTCATTTTTAGTGTGGACTTGGATCAGTCGTTGAGTTGAAGATTTTCAATATCGGCTACATCATGAGGTCAAAGGGATGTCAATATGTCTTGAAAGGATCATTACAGACGGTGAGATTTTGACTGCTTTGAATAATTCTTTTTGAGGAGGTCTCAACTTATTAGGTGATGTAGAGACATTTTCAATGTCATCATTATTTCCATGGATTGTTGACAATGGTGGATCAAATAATGTTATTACCCTTGAAATGGATCATTTTGAATATTGTTGAAGGATTATTATCATGATCAAAAAGTGGCTCTTGATGTGTGGTGAGTTGATCATCGGATGGGGTAGAAATATCTTCCATGTGTTCGTTGATGGATAGGTCTTGATTATGTGATCGTTGACTTGGATCGATACATGGAGTTGTTAACATTTTGTTGGGATTTTGAACAAAATTTACTTGTTGGGCTTGGTATTGGGCTTGAGCTTGCACTTGCACTTGAGCCTGGGCTTGTGCTTGTTGGGATTGTGTGGTTGGGCTTGCACTTGCACATGAGCTCAGCTTGTGTTGTTTCAAGGTATGGCTAGTAATTGTTGGATTTCCTTTTGGTAGGCTAGTGAGTATACTTAGCGCAATGTTATATTGTTTGTTGTGTTTAGTTTTGCGGTAGGTGGTGATTCAGAAATTGTGTTGGATGTTGTGACAAGTGGTTGAGATATGTAAAGAAAATTAGATACGGAAACAATTCTCCTAACATCAATACCTCAGGGAAGAATGCAGATACACTTTAAAATTTACACTTATAGTCCAATTAATATGCACTTTGAAACAGATAACAAAATAGAGTATTTGATAATCACGCACATGAACACCAGATATACGTGGGAAAACTCTCACGGAGAAAAAACCCACCACACCAAGAGAAAACACTTTGTATTACGATAATACGATTACATACAAGTTTCCAAACTTATCTCTCTTCGATGTCTATTTACAGATTACCATGAAAATTTTGCACAAGAACCTTCAAGTTATAGTCTACAGAATAGGAAATCAATAACGATCATACAACTACACAGCAATCCGTTGATGCAACCAACCTTTGAACCAACCGATCACAATCTGCAATCACCAAGTTTATCCATGTTGATCTCTGTCTGTCGAGCTTCCTCACAGAACTGTCACAACGAGCAATCTTCCAACTATTCAGATTCGATTTCTCCTATTGGTCCATGAGACTCCACATAGGATGTTCAAATGATCAACAGAGTCCACATTGTATCGGGTACGTCATGAGACACAAGAAGTGCCCCGATGCCCTAAAAGCTTCATATCGATGTCGCCAAGAGATCATAGCGAGGTCCAAAAGTCTCATAGATGTGAGTTTACCATTCGGCGTGACTATCGTTCTTCGCCAGGACCTCACACTGTGTCCCTTATGTTTCACTGAGCACCAAACAATCGGTAAGACATACCTTTCACCAAAAGGTTTCATCGAGCTCTCTTATGTCTCCCCGAAACCAACAACAGTCACCAAGACATTCATCCTTCATTAAGACTTTACTCTAAGGTCTTTAAGTTATACCGAGACCACCACTCGTCGCCTAGAGTCACACCGAGAGACAACTTTAACATCGGCGAGACATTAACACTTTGCCCAGACTTCATAACGAAACCTTAGTGTTACATCGATGACTGAAAGTGTGTCTCACGGCATGATCATCTATCGCTACACCTCATGACCGGGATCTTATGTTATCGTGTGGAAGACATCATATATATCTTACTCAAGTGAGACATTCATCATTCAATAGGAATTTTGTGCGTTGTGTCACTCTAAAGCCCCTGGCCGCTATGAGTCTCATGATGCCTTGATTGAATGACCGTCTCTACTGCTGCAGGTCTCACGAATGAGAGGTTACAATGACTATTCTATGTCATAGTGATAGACTCCAAAGGAAATCATTCAGCAAGATAGAATCCAAGTCACACCCCACCCATACAAAACATGATGTTCCAATTTGTTATCTACGTATATGATGGACAGTCACCACTTTGCTCCGCAAGTGGGAGGTTTTAGCCTGTGATGTCGAGGCTCATATTTTTCCCAACAAGATACACTTGGAGCGACTGCAGTGAGGGATGAGCTGTGATGGGTGTGAGAGTGGTGGCCGTAATGATTGGAAGTGATGGTTGAAATGATTGAGGTGATAGGTCCTTGGGAGAACATGTTTTGATTTGTCAGGATCGACATTGTTGTTTGATTGGATACCATCTGTTGTTGCGATATCAATGGTATATTTGGAGGATTTGATGCAATCATTTGATTGGTGCTTGATGGATTGCCTTGGATCGATTGATTTTGGAAAAATTTATCGTAGGGATGATGTTCAGATTTGGGATTATAGGTTGAAATTGAACATTGTCTTGATTTAGGTAACTTTTATTTTGCATGGTGTTACCTTGTCTTGGAGTCTTTAACATCTTGTTTGGACTTGGAACAACATTTGTAAACATATCTATCCCAAATTTTTCCAAGTGTGGATTTGAAATTTTCATGTTTGGAAAAATTTTACTTAGTATATTCACATTTGGCATGTTGGGATTTGATGGAATAAAGTTGTTCATTTGAAGGCTCCTGCATTGATTGTTCGATTGATAGATTTGTAGGTTTGGACTTGGATTTAAATCTACCATTGGAAAGGTCCCAACTTTTGACTAGGCATACTACATTTTTTCCATCAGGGTTTATAGAAGGTAATGCATCCCATTTATGGATTGTATATGTGAGTTTTGATAATCAATTGGCATTGTAAGGCTTTTGAAATTTCAATTGATTTGGATTACTCATGATATATGGAGCAAGTTTATATTCCATGTTCTTCTGTGTTGAGGTCTAGTTTGGATTGTAAAATAAGGATCAATTTTCAAGAATGTGGGAGGAGAACCTCTAATTCTTTGGGTTGATCTAAACTCTAGGTACAAAAAAGAAAGTCTAAGATTTTAAGGATCAAAAGGATGGTGATGAGATATGAAAGATGGGTGATTGGTGAATTATTGGAACTCTTAGGAAACCTTGAAGAGGATACTAAACTTTAGGACTTGGATTGATGTTTTGATTTGATTTGGGATTGGTTTGATTTGATTTGGATAGTGAACTCATAAACCCTAAGAGGTTGGATGTTTTCCTAGAGTAAATTTCTTCTTGGGCTAAGATTGCTATGTGAGAAGAAGGATTCATTCTCCAAACACACCAAACCAAAGAAGATGACTTTTGATTTTGACTGATAGTGAACTTATAAAACCAAGATGTTTGGATGTTTATCAAGGGATAATTCTTGTTCACAAAGATTGGATAATTTGATTATTACGAGATGAAGTGGAGGAAATATTTACACTCACAAGCTTTGTTCAATTTATTACCAAAATGAAGTGTGGAGGAAATATTTATGCAACATAATGTCACTGGGCAATATTTTGATTCTCAGATCACTGTGAAGCATGGGAGAAGTGCATATGCCTTTTTAGATGAGATTATTTTGCAAAAAAGATTACAAAGCATAAAAGACACATGCTCGTTTTAAGTCTTTCAAAGCACTAATGACTTTGTTTTAAGCACCAAAGGAAATGTGATAGTTTGTCTTGTTCAATTGTTTAAATCCAAAACCAGCTTTAGTTTGTGTCCTAATGTTCATTTTAAGCCTTTGTAGCGTTCTTTTTAGAGCTCAAAAGTATGTGAGTTGATCTAAAAGAGAAAACTAAAGTGTAGAACAAAAGCTCCTTAAAGCATTTTAAAATGCTTAGTGGATCTCAAGTTTGATGCTCAATTCTTCAACTCCAATCTTGCTTTTATTCTTATTCCAATGCTCAACCTAACCATCAAAATTACAAAGTAAAATCTTAGAAATAAGATTTATTAATACAAAATGAATGCATTCACTGATACTTTTAATGCAGGAGTTCCTCTTCCTAAAAAAGTCTAAATCATGCATTGATAATCTCCTAAATGAATGTTAGTTCACAATAAAGTTTGATTAATGATGATTTTTTGATGTACACTAGTCCACAATAAAGCCTCCTTGTATATCACGCTGTTTAATCCCATAAAGCCAACTCAGTCAATAGATAAAGAGGTCAACAAAAGACAAATTAATCAGCAACAAAAGACACTAAAATGTGAGAATTTAGAATAAGATTATTAAAATAAACACCATCAAAAAGACTAAGATCTCTAATATCATTTTATTTTAGAAGGCAACATGTTGGAGTAGTTATGAAAGACACTAAAAAACATCTTTAAGACTAAGTGCATTACTATTAAGATGTGCAACTAGAAAGCATTGACCAGATATAAAAGAAGTGATTATGATGGTGAGATTAAGTGACTGAGAAAAATGCCACCATCATTCAAGGGTTGAGTGATTGCATCTACTGGGATTTACTCGATGCTAAAGAACTTTCCAATCAACGTATATCAGTTTGAGGTGGCCTGTGTTCAACATCTTTACAAACTATGCTTCCCCCTACCATCTTCCGCATATCATGGAAATCCCTCTATAAAGCATGCCGCATATCTTAAGCTACAAAGGAAAAATTACACTTTGACCATTCATCACATCCACTTAATGCGCCTTCATCTGCATTTAATAGTAGTCATTCAACATACAAAATAATGCATTAACTTCTAGACAAGGTCATGAACTTACTAGCATAGTCACTTAGAAGATATTTGAAAAACCCAACTGACACCCTTGATTACATATGGTCACTATTGTCAGAGAGGAAAAAATGAATATGATATTAGCTTTTGGTGGCCACCTGGTTCACTCTAATTTCTAAAAATACTATGGATAAAATGTAGAAAAAAAACATTGAAGAAATAAGAGGTACCATTACCTTTAGTTTTGTTGTGACTTAGTCAAGCAGGCGATTGTTCTTGACTTGTAAATTACACCACATACCTCATTTCATACTATTCTCGACCATCTATGCATGATGTACGTCAACTGTTGGATAGAATGCCTGAAAGTGATTACTGGCTTCCAAGCTGATGTAATTGGTAGGTGTAGAACCAAATTCCACAACCTTTGCTAAGCAACCTTCATGGGCTAAAGAAAAATGGTTCTTTATACAACTTCTATGTGGGAATGAATGCATAGAGAAGGCACATTAACTGTGGGACAAAATGCCTAAAAGATAGGTTAGCTCATAGACAACAATCATTGCAAGATTTGCACAAAAAAGGTTTTCTTGAAAAAGGTGTAGGAAACTTTTAAGAAAATTCTATTAGCAGGTGAAAAGGCGACCCCATAAATTCCTTTGAAGAATATTTCAAAATAATGCAGTTGCTAGCTCTATATCATCACCATACACCCTTTGTCAAGCATCCTCCCCTACAAAATAAAAGAACCATTTATTTTGTATGTCCTTTCGCATGGAAATTTCCACGTCCTCCCTCCATGGTAGATGTGTATGTAGCGTGTGGAAGCATAGACAAGTCACATGAACTTTTTCACATAATGCCTCAAATAAATGAGATAAGGTGTGTGCATTATTTGATAGGATGCCTCTCCAAAATGTGATCTCATGGAATACAATGTTTGCAAGATATGTTGAAACAAATTTATACACCTTGCTTCATAGTGGGAGAACAAAGATAGTGCGGCTAATGTTCATAGTGGAGAAGTGTGGAAACAAGAGCATGGGCTTGGACATTGCGTTGTTCAAGAATGTGCTTCACAAGCTCCAGACTAGGCATGTCATAAGCTATCATGGAAATACCTCTACAAAGCATACGACCTATCTTAAGGTATAGTGGAAATATTTATAACGCATACCACATGATACCAATATTAGAGCATTCAAGAAAATGGAGACCACATTATTGAAAGCCTAAATATTCAATATTTGCTTGACCTAGAAAAAAGATTGATGTATTCATTAAATTTGTCCCACATATTTCATAGATTGTTAGCCACATGGTTATATTTGTTCGCCATGCCTTCAAATGCATGCTTACCAATCATTCATGAGCTGGAAAATGTGACTTCGAAAGGATTTTAAAAAATAAAAAATAAATACTATTCTTTGTACCTAATGTTAACCTTCCAGAAATTCCAATGCAAATCAGAAAGTTATGACAAACCCACCATTTCAAATTGATGTTCAAAAAGGCAAATAGACTTTTAGAAGTTCACAGCTTCTCAACCAATGTAAGTATTAACATTTCAAATGACTACCTCCCTTAAAGCAGAATGATAATAGCAAGAAATTAAAAAACCAACGATATCAATGCCTCAACAAAGACTAAACTTTATGATGCCTTGAATGAATGTAGTTTCAGTCATCAATTAAAAGCTATGTATATTTTATCTATATTCAAAATCTCAATTAATGTTGAACACATTAAAATGCAGTTGGCAGAAAAGATAAAATCAACAAATAAACTTAATCAATGTTAAACCAGATTTCTATGTTTGGTATTTATACTGATTTTACACAAACTGTCAACATTTGAATGTGAAAGTGATTAAATCAAGCAATAACAACAATATCAAGATCAAAGGGTCATTTTGAACCACAATATCGTTTACGTTTTCCCTATGAGTGTGCCCTCCTTCTAGCGCCATTTTGTGGACGTCAAAATCTACAAATGGTTAAAAATCTAACATACAAAAGCATGGTTAGTGTTTTTAAACAAAACAAACCTTCAACATCCATATGAGATAATCTAACATGCTTTTTAAAATGCAATATAATAACAAGATAACTAAAGAATCTATAGAAAAACATCTAGTATATCTATCCCATATTGGATTGGTGTCACTTTGTTGTTAAAAGTGACCCTTTCCCAACCCTTGAAAAATTGATGATGAGGATGTAAAGGACAAAATTAGCTCTCAATTGAAGAGAGTAACTTTGTATGAGGATTGTGGATTGTTTGTTGAAGAATAAGCCTTCTACTTATAGACTTTCAAGTTGAAAGAGTTCAAAAGAGAGCAATGTGGGATAATGTTTTAGCCAATGAGATGAAGCCACTTGTCACCTTGTGAGTGTTTGAGGAATGAGCACATTTTGGTCAATGTGCCAATAAATGAGATTGGTTGGCCTTTCTCAAATTCAAATTTTGGCTTGCTGGAGGGAGAAAAAGTGACTTTAATGCCAAGTGGTGGACATGTAAGAGGGGATTTATTGCCATGTTGGAAGGGACAAGTCAACTTGCTTTCAAATTCAAAATTGAGGAATATTCTCAAAAGATGCTTTGTTAAGGGAAAATAATGAATTTATAAATGAATTAAAATGCATTATTGGTGCAACTGGGAAAAGCTAGAGGATGTGATGGGTGATTAGATTAGATTAATCAGGATTAGATTAGTTAAGATGATGTTAGATGCTTTTGACCCATTTGACTCAAATACTTAGATTTAAATTAAATCAAAAGGGATGGAATATGCATTTGGGATTTAATTATATAAAGTTTTGTTTATTTAATTAAAAGGGGGATGTGAGACAAAGGTTAATTAATTTGAAGGAGATAAACTTAGGAGATAATTTATGAAAGATGAAATGTTAGGATGTGATTAAAATTGATTTATTCAAATGAGGTAATGCTGAAGTGAATTTATTTAATTGAAGGATGAAATGTTAGATGAAGGTTATTTAATTAAACTAGTGGATTGAAATGCATGCATATTTTGCGTGTCTACAAAAAGAATGGAGGTTTACACAGCTTTCAAAGCAATCTACATGCAAGATTAAAAATTTATTGCAAAATCATTCGGAATGGACTTGGAATAAGATCAGATAACATTAAAGACCTATGTATTTTTGGAGAAGTGTGGGAAAGAACTTCTAACTTGGGAATTCATAGTTTTAGAGTTTAAAGAAAGCAATATTCGAAGTGTTCTTTGGAAACAAACATCTATACATTTTCAGAGATATTTTTGTTTGCACAATCTTTTATTGTTATTAATGGATAATTCAAAGAATGTGAATTGTGTGGATAACGCTAGACTAAAGAGATATATGAGGAATGTGTTGGAAGAGTCTGTTGGTGCATTCTCTTGCATCCCTCTGAGACTGTTTCCTACAAAAGATATCTATACATTTGTTTACAATAAGATTCAAGAAATTTCATCAATTCAGTTGAAAATGCTTTTGGAAAATGAATTTAATTATGCTGCTTACAAAGTATTAGTTTGGAGGAAATTTCCCTTGTTTTAATTTGAAAATAAATATATTCAAATAGTATTGAGCATAATTCTTGATGAACCTTTGTTGATTGATGAGGCACGTCTGGTTACCAAAGAAGCAATTAGAGATGTAACTGGTCTATGTTCCTTTGGACCAGTTCCTAAGCTGAAGACTATGAATGAGAAAGAAATAATTGAGGTTACACATGCAAGTTCAAAAGAAAAGGAAATCGGGTTAAGATTAATTTTTGATCCAGTAATGAGGTATGCTACTATGGTCATTGTTCATAAAGTTTGTATCCCTAAGAATGACTCTACAGTTTCTACTGTTGTGGTGAATGTTGCTATTGACATGCTATTATGGAATATAACTTTTGTGAACTACTTCACATACGTCTTTTGAATAATTTAAAATAAATCAAGAAGAAAATGAAGAATACTTTTCAGTATGGAAATTTGGTTGTTTGTCTACTCTTTTACTTTTTAAAAAAGTTTTCGGTAATAGGAAATTTAGAATGGTCAAATCCAGAGCCTGTTGCCTATCAAATCAGGAATTTCATGATAAATATTGGTAATTTGGATGCACAAGAGTCTACCCTTGCTGCATTCTTTCAAACATTTCAGATGAGGATGAACAAAAGGTCTAGGATTCTAGTAAGTGTTGTGGAAAGATACTCCATAAGCATAAATTTTCTTGTTTCTATGGATTTTTGTCACATGGAAGCAATTGACTCAAGGTTGGCTTGGATATCTGAATTGGGTTATGAAGTTTCAGAGATTGAAACTGATAAATATGCTAAAATTCTCTTAGAAATACCTAAGGATCTCAATGAAAGTACCACCGTTAGAAAGAACAGAACATGGAAGAAAAGGAAGAGTGTAATGAAGAAAGAAGGTGTAGAAGAAAGCAAGCTTGAACGTGAGCATGAAATAATAAACATTCAGAGAGCTTTGAAAGATCCACAGAAGGTTATTCCCGGTGTAATTTTGATTCATCTATTTCCGTTGTGAAGAATCTTCGTGGCATGATTAATTCTTTGAAAGTATACATCTTTAGACTTAAAGAGTTTGCTAGAACTAGGTCTAATGAAGAATATTTGAATGATATCAAAGGAGAATGTGTGAGTTCATACAATCAAGTAATGAAATAATTGTAAAATTTACAAGCTTGTGAAGAAGAGGCACAAGAACTACTCTCCTTTTGTGTATATTGGTCTAGCAATACATTGAATACGATAAATGAAATAAGAATTTGTGGGTCTCGACTAAGCACTCAGGTAGATACATACAAGCTAGAAGAAGATAAAGAAAATCGGAGGTGGTCCTACATTATGCAACTTTAGGAAAAATCTTTCTCTCTACAGGATCGAAGAACAAATGTCATCAGAAATTTTTTGGCGCTCAGAGACATGATTAAATTCAGACATACTTCTATTTCTAGTGTTCTTGGTTGTATTGGTGAAATATCATAAATCAATCTTATTCCCAATACTTTGACATATGGTATAGAGTCTCTAACTAAAATTGAGCTATTTTACAATACTCTTGTCAATGCAAAAGGTTCATGGGAAGAAGGTAAAGCATCATGGAAGGCTATTCTAGAAAGTCTCAGAGGTTCCTCGTGTGATTAAATCTGTGTTCATATCTTTTTGGCTACATTTTGATACACATTCTTATACTGGACCACTTCCTTTGTCATTGATGTCAAAGGGGGAGAGATAATGAGAAGGATAAATAAAAGTGATAGAGAGTTAGAGGAAAAATGTTTCGTGAAGTTCAGTTTTGATAGGGGGAGTGAGTCAAAACATTTAGTGTCAGTATACTTGAAAAAAAAATGGTTTTTGTCATGCATGTTGCTATCAATGCCAAAGGGGGAGACTTTTGGAAGCCTTGCAACATGAGCATGAAGTATGGATAGTTGTGTCCGTTGTGTTTTCATTTATGTCAACATGGTAATAACTACATGATGATGACTACATGGGAAGTTTTCTTTGTTTACTGAAAGTTGTTCTCTATCGGTAACACTCCTTTGTGATGGATCAATATGTTTGAATTTTAGTATGGAACTCATCATAAAATCTGATATGACTCTAATCTCCAAACCATTTTTTGTTGACTCATTCAGACTACTTTTTCTTAGATCTTGAGATATTATTTTTTCTATAAATAGAAATTTATCTCTAACAGAGTTCAACTCTATATCCTACTATTGTTTTGTGTATGGTGTATTGTCTAGGAGATTCCACATTCTACTAAGGTGAAAATTATTATGTATTGGTTGATTTGATAGTCTCTTTAGTAGTAGTATGATGGGAAATTAATGTGTTCTCAGATCTGGAAGGTGTTTGCTTTGAGGATTACTTGTTGGTTTGAATAATTTTGTTTAGTCTTGGCCGACTTAGTGAATGCAATATATTATGAATACTAATAGCCAACTTGGAATAATGCACTACAGGTAAAATTCACTACATAGGTAGCAGTTTGATTTTATATTTTGTGTGTATAAGGGTCTAGAGGTAATATTATATTTTGGCAGTGTTTTAAGATAGATTGATTGGCCAAATGTAGAAGATTTATTCTCATGAAGTCTAGAGATGCAGTAAGAAAATTTATAGATCAGAGCGATAAGATCTTTGTTCGAGATTATGAAGATGTATTGAAACTATTTGGTGAGTATATACACCATCCCATATGCTAGTCATGTGTTATTTCCATGTTTCAAATAATTTATGATTGGGGTCTTCAGCATAGGAGTATTCATCAAGTGCTAGAAGGAACATTTTCTAAGTTGCAGCTTCAAGTCTCCATTCAAGAGGAGAAAGGCGTTTAAGAGATTGAGGAAAGACAGTGGCTAAGATTTGTCTACTTTCTACACCTAAAACATATTATTTAAGGCAATCAAATTGGATAAGGTGAACAATAGGGGTTTATTTGTGTTTGGACAAGTTGATCCTCTGCAATACAAGTTGCTCGAATGGCTTATTATGGCATAAGTAGGGAAGTGAAGATCAACAACTAGGTAATATGTGTTAATTTTTAGCAAGATTAACTATTAGAATGAAAAGGTTACACTCCTCAATCAATAGGTGTTAGGAAGATGATTTGTAAGGCTGCATTATCTGTTGAATCTGGGATTTTTGTTATTGGTTCCTTCAAGATGAATGGTGTACATGTCAAAGGATTTAATTAGGTTTATGTGATCTCCATTTTCACAAAGATTGATGTGAGTGGGGTCGATGTAAAAAAATATGATTATAATTATTTTGAAAGGAAGGCACTAGTTGAACAAGTACTCAAGGTGGAAGAAGTTATTCCTAATTTGATGCATTACTTGAATACTAGATTTATCTAAGATAAGGAATTAACCCTCATGAGTTCGTACTTTGATCCATCATATTGGAGGTTGGTGGCAACGGAGGATGGAGGAATTGTCATCATCTCAAGTCAGCTTCTTACTTTGAATTGATGTTTGCATGAGAAGTGTTTTTGGATTTAGTTTCTTGATTTTCCTTGTTATTGCTAACAGATTTAAAGTATACATATGTTTAAAAGTTTTATATTTAGAGACAGGTAAAGGGTTTGGTGATAAGCTCAATATGGATTGTTTCCCAGTGAGTTCACGAGACTATGACCAAGGATTGCACCTTTACGAGGGTCAAGGAGACAACTTGGAGGATTTTTTCAAATAATTATGGTCTAGACCAAGGGTTATACCTTTATGAGGGTCAACAAGACAACTTGGAGGGTGGTTTTCTAATAACTATGATCTATAATTCGAGAGTTCATGGGAGGAAGAACTCACAAATTTAGATCAGAAGTACACTTTTCTAAGGATTATGAGACAACTTGGAGGAGTTCCAATTGATTCAGTATTTGTTTCTTAAAAAGGAAAATCTTCTCAAAATTGTATATATATTTTGTTATCAGAAAATTTTCTTATGTAAGCCTTAAGGGGGGTCTTGTGGCAAGGTTATTTTGTGGTTTTAGAAACAATTTAATAAGGAGGAATGTTAGCATAGTTTAGTGTGACATTACATTGTTGATATTTGTGATCAAACTACCACTACAGTTACGTTTTAGTTACAGTTATACCAACTATAATGTCTCCTTATATATGGTATTGTTGAGCACCAATTAAATATATCAATAACCACAATATTTAGATCCTCCATTTTGACCAACAAAAATTTCTCCCACATGAACTAGTCTATTGAGAAGGGATTTCAACATAATGTGACCATTTTACAATAAACATTTACAATATACAAAAATAAAAGGGATCTTCAAACATAATTAGATTCCTCCACCAAGATTTGAAACCTATTTGAAAAACAACAATGCAAAACACCTTTCTATAGGCCAATGGAATCCCACCTCCCAAACTTAGGGCAACAAGGTGTTCACCCCTAAGACTGGGGATACCACATGGTGACCAATTAAAAATTGACACCAAATTTTATAGCTCACTACACAATGGATTATAGAAATATTTTCACAACAAAATAGAGAACATATTTAAACAATAGTACCAAGGAAACATCTAAACAAGGGTACTTTCAAGAACCTCATAAAAGGGTGAGTGAGGATTACATATTTTGGGAAGATAAAAGTAAGATAATTCATACATTGGTAACCAATTATCCTTACATATACCACTTATGACTTCCACAAAACTCAAAAACCCATATCATAGCTTCTACAACTCAAAAATTTGTAAATATATAACTTTAAATAAATCACATTCGTACTCTTTCCCATGAATTCATTTTCCAAAAGAGCCTCTAGCACACTCAAACCCCACACATGGAGTGCTCTCATAAAATATAGAGAGACTACTCCATTTTCCCCCAAACCCAACATCATAGAATAACGTCAGGATTATGAATATAAAAATGAGAAAATTGGATGAGTATAAAGATAGGTATAATATCCATAGATGATATCTAAACATGAAAGAAAATATGTAGAATATGAAACATAGAAAATTTGAATCTTCCAAATGGAGATCACTAATTTTGTATTTTACATTCAAATATGAGCAATATGGGGTACATATCTAAATTATAACCATACATATAATCAAAAACTAGATTTTTGAGAGGTAAAAATGATGTGTACTAGTCACCAAAGCTACTTTTTCAAATCTTTCTCTTCACAAATCTTCAACCTAAAACTTGCAAATCAAACATCATAAACAAGAAAATGTTGATTTTTAGTAGATAGGGGTTTTCCTTCGTCAAACCTCATTTTAGTACTCAAACTTGATAATGAATTGAAACATGTAATTGAAGGAATTAGAAGTGAACATAACAATGTCACAACTTACCATAATATAAAACAAGGAGCATTACTATAAGGATCTACAATGACCTTGAAAAGAATTTTGAAAGAATAGTTAGGCTATCAATGTAGATAGGACCAGCCACCATGGAAACCACCTATCAAGTACTCAACCTTGAGTTACTGTATAACCTACACTTAGGATGCCCTTGGATTCATGCATTACAAGAAGACCCTTCTACCTTCGACCAACTCCTAAAGTTTCCCCACGAAGGAAAATAAGTGACCTTATATGTCGATCCTGAACCTTTCCACTTTTGTGTGAAGCTAGAAGAGAAGTATAATAACTTCAAATGTATACATAGCAATGACATAGCCTTCCATTCACTCTCTTGTGTTCAACCTTCCATGCTACAATAAACCTTAATCAAGACCACCTCAAGTGAGCAACTGAAAATAGAAACTAAGGTTCAAGTACTGGATAGGGGTAATGCAAACTACCACTTTAACCAAGCATTTTGTATTGGTATTCTCCCTCCAACACCTAGAATCTATGGAGGTATAAAAGAGATCAAGCCTGCTCAGACAATACAAACGATAGCTAAACCCACGATTTTCAACAAGTGGGGAGACCTGAAAGATGAAATATTCAAAGAGGACTTCTCATCCATGATTTACACAGATGACCAGAAAGATATAGAAAAATCACAAACACTTCTAATACATCATAGCAATAAAGGCTACCAGCTATTTAAATAGATAGGATACAGTGGAATGGGTAGCCTCAGGCTACACAAACAAGGTAGGTTGGAGCATATCACAGTGGAATAGAGAAAGAAAAATATGCAACTATGTTATAAGCCAAAAGACATGGTTACTCCAAAAACTAGACTAACCTCTTTTATGAAACAAGAAACTTTTGCTAGCATTAAGACATTGGATATCTACCATATAATGGACAACAATTTACACATCAAAGACATATTCGATAACTTTTACATTGATAGGTTTCCTCTCAGTTCATCAAATCAATTCCAAACATCTATTATCATTCCAAAATGGACTCTAATGAGTATGAATGGGATTCCCCTTTATCACTTTTTATCATTCCCCCACTCCTAGCAATGATGACCTAGACACCCAGTGGGAAAAAGATACCAGAGCCATACTAACCATTTTTGCAACCTCTATAAGCTTTGCAGATAATTATGGTAGGCTCCCACTTTGCTACCCATAACTGATAGATTGGGACCAACAACAACAGACACCTATTCTGTATCAATTCTAGAATGATGAGGCAATCACGAAGTTCTTGGGACTTCAAATAGACATACCAGCAGGAGATCACAAAGCAAGGTTGTTAATGGAACTCGAATAGGATGCATACTTTAGTGGAGAGATTGAATCTTCTAGTTGCAAAAATGAAAGATAAAATGTTCATAAAAATAAACATGTGATCCCCTAGAGAAAACCACGGTGCGGCTCTATCAGATCCAGAAAAGAAGAAAATAAAGGATGCATCTAAGGGTGAAAACCTCCCTGAGGAACTCGAGGATGGAGGGTTCAATCTCCCCATATTAGAATATCAAGATCAAAAATCCTAGTAGAAGTAGATTCCATTAATGTTGGCATAGTAGAAGACCCAAAGATAGCGTACCACACAACATCACTTGATCCCAAAGAGAAAGAAAATTTCACAGCATTCATCAATGACAGTAAGGTAATTTTTTTTAAGAGCTATGCTAACATGCTTGGACAAGATTTTACATTAGTGATATATCATTTAGATGTATCCCTTGGAGAAAACCATATCAATAAAAAAGTCAAAAAAATGCATCCTTAGATAGTATTAGTCATATAGGTAGAGCTAAAAAAGCTGTTAGATGTTGATTGTATCAGACCCATCGATTATCCACAATGGATATCAAATCTATTACCAGTATCAATACCTAATGGGGGCATAAGGATTTTCATAGATTTTAGAGACCTGAAGAAATCCTATCCAAAGGATGACTTTGCATTACCAAGTATAGACATGATCATGGATCTAATAGCATGGCATGAGATGCTATCCTTAATGGATGGTTTATCTAGATATAGGTAGATAAATATCTCTCAAATTAATCAACACAAAACAATGTTTACTTATTCTTGGGGAACCTGATGCAGTGATGGTAGGAGGGTCCTCAAAGAGAACAGTCTGAACCATGCAGCAAGAGTTACACAACATAAGCCACATTGAATATGGAGGAAAATTCAAATTCAAACATTCTTATTATAAAAAATTTTGATTACAATGAATCGACAGCATCCGGGTTCACAGATTCGGCTCACATGCCTGATATAACATGCTCAAAATATAGTATTCCAATATGCTCCTTAATTCAATCTGAATTCTTACATATCAAAACCAATATTCATTCCTTACTTTCTTAACATTTTCTACCTAATGATCTATTACAATGGTTTATATCATATCCAGATATCTAGAATCCTTTGCGTCGGTCAAAGATTATTACAATCTCCAATAAAGGAAAATGTAACGTGTGCATGAAGTAAGTCGGCCTTAAATTTGATTTTCTCCTGAATATGTGAATAGGATGAAGTGTGGACCAATAATTAGGGTTGAGGATACTCCATGAAAAAATTTAGAACATGTCATAAGGATCCGCAAGTTATAGGAAAGATCCACAAGAGATCAAACTAGTCGTTAGGCTTGAAACTTATTCTAGTGCCAGTTCAAGAAACTATAACTTAATCCAAGGGTGATAACTTGTCAGAAAAAGATCCAATTGATTTGAAATCTTTGAATAAGGAAAATGAACATGTCCACAATGAAAATGTAGACCCGTAGGGTCTGGTGAGAAAATATGATAAATTCTCCAACTTGAAATGAACAAGAACAAGAAGAAAATTGAAATGAAAATATTTTTGTTTGATACAGGATTACAAAGAACCCAGGATGCTCCTGCATCATAAATCTGGGGTTAATTGAAAAGTGAGTCCCTCACTTTGCAGGGGCTAAAGGAAAACCAATACGGTCTACCTCAGTCTGAGAAATCCAAGAAGAATCCTCTACTGGTTTATCTTCCCACTTCATAAGAAATTCTTTGTACTATCTTCCATGCATTTTCCTCCCATCTCTAATATCCAAAATCTCTTCTATCTCATCTGATTATTGTTTAGGAAACTGTTTCTCTAATATTGCTTTACTGTCCTCACTGAATTTTGCATCATGGTACTGATGTAGATCTACAATGTTGAATATAGGTGATATACCCATGTCATCGAATAACTCTACTTCATATGCGTTTCCCAAATGAAATTTCTTCAAAATGTTATAGGGTCAAAACTTCCTCATCTTGAGCTTATTGTATTTTCCAATTGGAAATATTTCCTACCTCAAATACACCATGAATTCATCTCCAACTTCTAACTCCTTATGTCTCCTCTTTTCATCTTTTGGCTCCTTATACTTTTGGTTCATATCTTCCAATTGTTACTTTACTTTAGTATGCACTTTCTTCATATGTTCTAAAAATTCCTCTACTTTTGCACTCCTTTTATCTTCCTTATTGATGTATCGCAACTCTGATATACCTCTAGGATGAACTCTAGTAACAATCTCAAAAGGTGTCTTTATGATACTCTTGACCACCAAATTATTGTAAGCAAACTCTGCTTGTGCAAGGACTAAATCCCAACTTTTGGTCTTCTCTCCAACCAAACATCCTAACAAATTCCCCAAACTCCTATTTATTACCTTTGGTTGTCCATTAGTTTGTGGGTGAAAAGTAGACCTGAACTTTAAATCTATCTTTAACTTCTTCCAAAGTGTCTTCCAAAAGTAACCAACAAACTTTGCATCTCTGTCTAAAACAATACTCCTAGGTAATACATGCAATCTGACCACTTCCTCGAAAAAAATATCTGCTACATGTACTGGATCCGAAACTACCTATAACTTGCAAGATAAATTTTGTAGCTTGTTGGTCGATAGGGGTTTAACTTAGTCAAACCCCTTGTTGGTAATTAAACCCTTGATGATGAATGTATATTTGAAACATGTAATTATGTGTTCAATCTTAATATTAAGTGTGTCTAAGACTAAGATCTATGAGAATTAAAAGAGATTCTATCCAATTATGTTAGAATAGAACCCTAAAATGTAACATGAACAATGCAAATGACTCACTAAAGAAGATGTATAATCCCCTTAATAAGCCACTGCCCTAAAAATACCTCTTGTAGGCTACAAATAAGATGATTATAGAATATCGAATCACTTATGAAATAAATTCTTAGGCATGGTTGTATGTCTTGTGCATCTCCCAACACCTAGAATCCCTCATGACTCTCCATAGGAATCTATTGTCAACCTTCACTAATGCTTGATCTTGGACACAAAATGAGCTTAAAGACCTTGTAATGCTACTCCAAACTTCAATTTTTCTTTCTTCTTGACAATGAATGCTTGATCACATGAAATTTATGTCTCTTAGCTTGCTTTAAATCTTCTTGTAGGTGAAGTTATGTAAAATAACCTTGTATTTATACATAATTGTAGAATTAACCTCTAAATTCAAACAATTCAAGTCGAAACTAGATCTGGAAATGAAAATAATTAAAATCTCACCATAATTAGATTCAAAAATGAGGTCCTTATTAAGGGAGGACACATTCGCCACCTAGGGTGAATGGGTCCTGGCACAAGTTTCTAGGACCATGGCTTGAGGACATGAAAGAACATAAAAAACCAACATGAAATATGTAAAGAGAGGGGGGTCCTATAGAGGGAGGACCCATTCGCCACCTAGGGAAAATGGGTCTTAGCACAAATTTCTAGGACCTTGATTTTTCCAAATTAAATGTTATTCAATTTGAATTATTGGTGTCAGGATGGATACTCTGAAGGTGTCACAAATAAGGCTTAAATTTGAATTAAAGGGTCCATAATTAACTCTAATTAACTAAAATTAATTAATGAGACCCTAGATAAGTGTGAAAGTGTGTTACAACACTTTACAATGCCTAAAATAAGGTACAAGTACATTCTATTAAAAATGGGCCTATTAGGCTCCATTCATTAAAACAACCCTAGAAAAGTGTGAAGGCGTGTTACAACACTTTACAACAATTCTAACAAGGTACAATTTTAGTAAATTTAGATTTAAAAGGGGCCTAGATTAATGTGAATGTGTACAATACATTACAACACTAACCCAAGGCACAATCAAGTTAATTTCATTTGAGTTATTCCCAAATTAAGTGTGAAAAAGGACTATTTTTATGACACTACAAATGCTACATCACAACATTAGCTCAACAACATGCTTGATGCCTTGTGATCTTAACATGATGATGGATCTTTGATTTTTACAATGATTGATGAATAAATATTCACTTGAATGCCTTAGAAATGCTCTTGTAAACTCTCTTGACACTCTTGTGAAGTATTAGGATGCCTGACTCTTGATTGCTAGGTTGATATTATGATTACTTAGGTGAAATAATTATTTGAAGCCTTGTTTATATAAGCATTCCATCTAAATTACCCTTTATTAGATCCCAAATGCCAACATTCATGAAATTTAAATTTAAAACCTTTATTCCCCAATCAAAACCCTAAAAAGGATCCAAATGGGACTCATACACAAAAAGGTGGAATATGGGTCCCACCATGCCTTTTTGGATAGAGGAAATATTGGGGAGTTGAGAAATTAAGTGTATTTGTTGATTATGTCGAGATCTTGGTTGAAATAAGTCTTGAGATCCATAATAAAGGGTCTTAAGGCCATGTTAATGATGGTATGAAGGTCATAAATGAAAGAGGGCCAAAAACTTAATGTGAAGGTGTAAATAAATATAATTTACAATATTAAATTAAGGAAAAAATAGGCCTATTTATCATAAAAATTCCCTAAACATAATGTGAATGTGTAAAAAACCTTACAACACTAAATCAAGGAAACATTAGGATTATTTTAATGTTAATCATTACTAAATTAAGTGTGAAAATGTAAAGGATGACATTTTTCTACACTAAAATTACAAATCATTTTCTATTGCAAGGAGCTCATTCTCATAACTCATCTCGCCTCATCCTTGTCTTGCACTTACTGGGGGCAAGGAGTTAGATAGCCTCGTCATAGTTTGGCATTTGGTGTTGTCCCTTTGGCTACTTATCTACCTTTCCTATATATTGATCAAGCATAGGATGCAGATAAACTACTTTAGGTTGACTTGCATGTGCTTCACTAGTCTTTTGATTTGTTTCCTTTTACATGTTCTTTGTGTGATTGCATATGCATAATGTGATCCCTTGTACTATTTTATTGGATGTATCTCTCTTAATGTGCATTCGTCTATATGTATCTATATTCTTTTCTAATTCATTCTTCCTATTCTATGAGTATTTAGGGAATGATAATGTTTCTGAGCTCTACCAAGATTATATAACAAAGATATCTTAACCCTAAATTTGTAGATCCCTTATGTGTTTTGGATTTCATTTTGGGGGAACCCCTTCCCATGACGTAGCTTCATTTGGAAACATATGACATGGCATAGGGATTTTTTACTAAGCCATAATGTCTTCTTTATCTGGCATTGAATATTGGCTACTTTAAAGTAAATTTCTCCCAGTAATGGTGCTAGCAATTTCTTTAATGTGGGGGCATACATTGTCATTATTTTTGAAAATGAAAACATTCCTCATGTTTCATTATCTGATTTTATTTCTTATTGTGATGCATCCTTTTCTTGGTATATCGATTGGATTTTATGTCCTTTGAGAGTGTGATATTTCTTAGCATACAACTTTCCTCTTAGTAGTGATGCTACATGTTACATTCCCTAAGTTGTGATTCTTTTATCCTTGACTTGTCCTCTCTTGGAGACATTAGGCACAATGAACCCTAAGAGGAGATCTTACATGAACTAAGAAAATTCCCTTTGAACAAACTTTTATTTACATTTTCTCATAAGTGTTTAGCATAATACAACTTGTTAACCTTGTGAAGCCCAAAGTTCTAGTTTCTATTTTGTGGTACCCTATTGAATTTATAAGAGGGATAGCTTTGGTATGATTAGCACGATGAGAGCTTATAGAATTGGCATGAATTTATCATTGTATGGTGAGAGCCTGTAGACCTGGCATGACTTCCAACTAAACCACCTTTCTGGGGGCTCACCTAGTCGATGGCTTGAGGTTCCATTAGCCCAGAGTGAGAATGTGTTGTTTGCATAATGGAAATTGAGTTCCACTTTTCAACATATTTGGATAAACACCTGAGACATGTTCCAAATCACATCATACAGTTGAGGCATGTTCCACATCACATTGGCAATTTGAGGCTTGAATTTCCTTATTCTCACTTTTCTTTCTAGTCTTTAATATTGTATTATTCACTATATTTGTCATTGTTGCATACATATGTTTTGAATGTCTACTTTAGTGTGATTTTTTGCTTGTGCTCATCCTCTTACTAAAGTGGGGACTAAATGTAGTGTAGAAAAATGTATCATGTTTATATTTTGACACTTAACCTGAAATTAATGTTAAATTAGATTTAATTATGCCTTAATTTAGTGTTGTAATATGTATTTCACATATTCGTATTAAGTTTATTTCCCTATTAATTAAAATGAACCTAATAATTTCTTATTTATAGTGTTGTAAAATGTATTTATTTACAGTCTCACACTTATTTAGGGATCCCTTAATTAATTGAGCTTCATTTTCCTTAATTGGACCCTTTAATTCAAATCCAAGCATAATTAATTGCATTTTTCGAAGAGAAAACCCAACATTCATTAATGCCAATGCATAACACTCCTCATTTAGCAATGTGTCTCTTAGGTGAGTGACCTAGGACCCATTCGCCCATGGGTGAATGGGTCCTCACTTAGACCTAGGACCCAAATTTAAAACATTTTTTTGAAATTATTTTAATGATTTCAAATCCATAATTCAATGTCATCTTGTGATATGTGAATTTCAAGATATTAAGGTTACATACATATAAATATAAGGTTATTTTCTAAGTTTCACCTTGTTGGAAGCCTTGCAGTATGAGCATGAAGTATGGATGTTTGTGCTATTTATGTTGTTGTTGATGGGTATGTGCAAGATTATCATGAAAAAAATAGGCCCTTAGGTGGCGATGAAATTCAAAACAATCATTTGAAGTTAGGCAACTTGACACAAAAATTTGAATAAGTTATCTATATTATTTTAAAATATGTAAGAATAGAATCTGTAGCAAATTGAATGTAGTTTCGAAACTACTAGGTTTAGTTAAAAAAAAAACTATTTAGTGAAAATTTGAATTTTCAATGCAGTAGTACTTAAATTTCAGGGAAAAAGTAAGAAGTAGGTGTCTTTCTAACCACCCTAACCACAATAAAATTATAATATTTTTTATAATATTTTAGATATAAGTAGAGGACTCATGTCCCAATGTGATGCATATTTTTTTGTAATTTTTTTCCGAGTTAATAATTAATTATGATTTTTTTATTACAACTTTTAAAAAATATAAAAAACTCGTATGTTTGACCACCTTAACTTGGTCAAAAATTCAAGAAGTTCATTTTTTTTTATCCTATAGTATGCAAAGCATAAAATCTTATGCATGTTTCGGAATCAAAAAATGTGTTACTATTTGAAAGTTATAGATGTTTTTCATCCAGCCTATCAATCAGGACTTTATTCGTAATTCAAATAGAAAATGAATAATAATTATTTATTAAATTAAAAGTAAAGCATAAATTATATTGGTGGAAAGCTAAGAATCTCCTTTAAAGACACTTTTTGTTTCATCAATTTTGGATGAAAAAAAAGTCATCAGCCACATAGCCTTCACATATGCATCAAATCACAACTTTTTGGCCCATCATGATCCTACACATACCCTGATGTCAACATGGTAATAAATACATGATGATGACTACATGGGAAGTTTTCTTTGTTTACTGGAAGTTGTTCTCTACTAGTAACACTCCTTGTGATGGATCAATATGTTGGAATTTGAGTCTGGAACTCATCATAAGATTTGATATGACTCTAATCTCCTAGCCATGTGTTTTTGAATCATTCAGACTACTTTTTCTAGGATCTTGAGACACTATTTTTGCTATGAATAGAAAGTTATCTCTGACAGTGCTCAATGTTGTGTCCTACTATTGTTTTATTTATGGTGTATTGTGTGGGAGACTCTGCATTCTACTAAGGTGAAAATTATTATGTTGTGGTTAAGTTGGCAGTCTCTTTACTAATAGTGTGATGGGAAATTAATATTTTCTCAGATTTAGAAGGTGTTTGATTTGAGGATTATTTTCTAGTTTGAAAAATTTTGTTTAGTATTGGTCGACTCAGCAAGTGCAATATATTATAAAGACTAATAGCCGACT
The DNA here is from genome assembly GCA_007258455.2 of Sequoia sempervirens. Classification (NCBI taxonomy): domain Eukaryota; kingdom Viridiplantae; phylum Streptophyta; class Pinopsida; order Cupressales; family Cupressaceae; genus Sequoia; species Sequoia sempervirens. The sequence goes on along the minus strand of VDFB02109042.1, from coordinate 66,352,588 downwards.
TGGCATAATGCACTACATTGATAAAATGTTAAATCTTATATGGTGCCAAGCTATTTGATGAATAAGATATGCTTGTATAGACATATATATAGAAAATATGCTTTGAAGATAGAATAAGAAGAAGAAGAAAAAGAAGGAAAAGGTGTGAATGTGTTTTGTGTGAGCAAGTGAATAGAGGAGAAGATAAAAGCTTAAATACTTTATTAGTGGCACAGATGTGTTGAGAAATGCAGTACTTTTATTCTAAGCTTCAATGGAACTAAACCCTACACATTGAAGGTGTATTCCATGAGTTCATTCTTTGGTAGTGAGCCACTATCATTGTACCTTGGCAGTGAGCCATCTTTTGTATTTAGGATGTGAGCCTTTTAAGGACAGTAAGTCTTGGAAGTGAGCCCCATAATATTTTGTATCCAAATATAATATATCTTGAGTTAACCCTCACCATGGTTTTTTCCTCATTGGGTTTTCCATATAAAAATCTTGTTGTTCTTGTGTGTGTTGCATTGACTTGGTTTTATGTGCTCTCTTGTTGAATCAGTCAAAATAGCAATAATGGTTAAGTGGATTTTATTATCAGTTAGTAGAATATTGATTCTCCCACCTCTCAGTATTATGGATGTTCAACAATTGGTATTATATCTTGGTTCCTTGGAAGAAACCTAATAGCCTGAGGAAGGTCCCGAAATTTGAATATAATTTTTTTTTCTTGTGGAAGTTACCACTTTTGAATTTTTTTAAAAAATGGAAGCCCTAAAGGAAAAGTCGATAAAATCAAATTATTACATTGAAAAGCTACAAAGTACATGTATGAATGCATGTGACCTATTGACTGAAGAAGAAGAAATAATTACTAGCCTACAAGAACAATTGGATGAGAAGAAAAGAATTGAATAATATCAAGAAATTGAAATTCGGAAGAAGATGGATGAATGTGTGAAGCATGAATTAGAAGCATAAATCCTAAGATCTAATATGGAAAAGATAGAGAGTTTTGAAGAGAAATTTAAGATAAGTGCAGCAATGCTTGATGACTTGATTAATTTTCAAAGACTGGAAAGGGATAAGAGTAGTTTAGGATTTGAAAGAGGTCAAAGTTCTAAAGTGAATAAATTCACGAAAAAGAAGATTTAGTACAAGGATAAAAAATTCAACGAGTGAATAAGAAAATCCATAAAAACTCCTATAAAACGACATGATGCAAAAAGGTATTTATATTTCAATGGCGTTTGTCATTCTTGCAAGACATTTGGTCATAAAGAAAAGGAATGTAAGAATAATTCTAATGATTCTAAGGGAAAGAAGAATGGATGTAAGGATAAAAAGTAAAATGGAAAGAAGAATGATAGTTATTGTAAGTGCAGAAAATTGGATCATCTCGGTAAAAACAATAGAAGGAAGAATAACACCTATCTGGCAAAGAAGAATGATTGAACCTTTTATTCAGAAGTTACAAGAAAAGAAATGAAAAGGATTTGGAAAAAGGATTCGTCAATTTTGTCTATGTCGACCTCCAGTACACATTCTCCTGTCAATTTCTAAATGAAAGTAGAGGCTAAAGGGGTGCCATCATGAGAAATTATAATAAACCCCTTATTGGTACTTGTGTCATATCATGAAAGAGGTATATTTAATGTGGTAAGAAGATTAAGGTATTTTTTGCATGTGTCAAGAATGAGGTCTGCAAAATTTGAAAGAATGGAGGTGTACACAACTTTCAAAGAAATCTACATGCAAGATGAAACATTTATTGCAAAATCATTCAGAATGGACTTGGAATAAGATCATATAACATTAAAGACCTATGTGTTTTCGGAGAAGCATGGGAAGGAAGTTTTGACTTGGGAATTAAGAGTTTTAGAGTTTAAAGGAAGCAATATTCGAAGTGTGCTTTGGAAAAAAAACATCTATACATTTTTAGAGATATTTATGTTTGCACAATATTTTATTGTTATTGATGGATAATTCAAAGATTGTGAATTGTGTGGATAAATCTAGATTAAAGAGATATATGAGGAATGTGTTGGAAGAATATTTTGGTGCATTCTCTTGCATCCCTTTGAGACCATTTCCTACAAAAGATATCTATGCATTTGTTTACAATAAGATTGAAGAAATGTCATCAGTTCAGCTGAATATGATTTTGGAAAATGAATTGAATTATGATGCTTACAAAGTATTAGCCGAGAAAAATTTGGATGTTTGGAGGAAATTTCCTTTGTTTGAATTTGAAAAGAAATATATTCAAATAGTATTGAGTATAATTCTTGATGAACCTTTGTTGATTGATGAGGCACATCTGGTTACCAGAGAAGCAATTAGAGATGTAACTGGTTTATGCTCCTTTGGACCAGTTCCTAAGCTGAAGACTATGAATGAGAAATAAATAATTGAGGTTACACATGCAATTTCAAAAGAAAAGTAAATTGGGTTAAGATCGATTTTTTATCCAATAATGAGGTATTTTGCTATGGTCATTGTTCATAAAGTTTGTATCCCAAAGAATGGATCTACAGTTTCTACTACTGTGGTGAATGTTGCTATTTACATGGTGTTATGGAATATGACTTTTGTGAACTACTTCACATGCATCTTTTAAATAATTTAAAAGAAATGAAGAAGAACAAAAATAATACTTTTTAGTATGGAAATTTGGTTGTTTGTCTACTTTTTTACTTTTTTAAAAAGTTTTTGGTAATAGGAAATTTAGAATGGTCAAATCCAGAGCTGTTGCCTATCAAATCTTGAATTTCATGATAAATATTAGTAATTTGGATGCACAAGTATATCCCCTTACTGCATTCTTTGAAACATTTCAGATGAGGATGAACAAAAGGTCTAGGATTCTAGTAAGTGTTGTGGAAAGATACTCCAAAAGCATAAGTTTTATTGTCTATAGGTTTTGGTCACATGGAAGCAGATGAAACAAGGTTGGCTTGGATATCTGAATTGGGTTATGAAGTGTCAGAGACTAAAATTGATAAATATGCTAAAATACTCTTAGAAATACCTAAGGATCTCAATGAAAGTACCCCCATTAGAAAGACTAGAACATGGAATAAAAGGAAGACTCTAGTGAAGAAAGAAGGTGTAGAAGAAAGCAAGCTTGAACATGAGGATGAAAGAATAAACTTTGAGAGAGCTTTGAAAGATCCGCAGAAGGTTATTCTCGGTGCTAATTTTGATTCATCTATTTCTATTGTGGAGAATCTTTGTGGCATGATTAATCATTTGAAAGTCTACATCTCCATACTTAAAGAGTTTGCTAGAACTAGGTATGATGAAGAATATTTGAATGATATCAAAGGAAAATGTGTGAATTCATACAATCAAGTAATGAAATAATTGTAAAATTTACAAGCTTTTGAAGAAGAGGCACAAGAACTACTCTCCTTTTGTCTAGATTGGTTTGGCAATACATTGAATATGATAAATGAAATAAGAATGAGTGAGTCTCAACTAAGCACTTAGGTAGATACATACAAGTTAGCAGAAGATAAAGATAATTGGAGGTGGTCCTACATTATGCAACTTTAGGACAAAATTTTCTCTCTATAGGATCGAAGAACAAATGTCATCAAAAATTTTCTGGCACTCAAAGACATGATTAAATTCAGACATACTTCTATTTCTAGTGCTCTTGGTTGTATTGATGAAATATCATAAATCAATCTTAGTCCCAATACTTTGACATATGGTATAGATTCTCTAACTAAACTTGAGCTATTTTACAATACTCTTGTCATTGCAAAAGGTTCATGGGAAGAAGGTAAAGCATCATGGAAGGCTATTCTAGAGAATCTCAGAGGTTCCTCTTCTGGTTAAATCCATGTTCATATCTTTTTGGCTACCTTTTGATACACATTCTTATACCAGACCACTTCCTTTTTCATTGATTTCAAAGGGGGAGAGATAAAGAGAAGGATAAATAAATGTGATAGAGTTAGAGGAAAAACTTTTCGTGAATATTATTTTTGATAGGGGGAGTGAGTCAAAACATTTAGTTGCAGTATACTTAAAAAAATTGGTTTTTGTCATGCATGTTGCTATCAATGCCAAAGGGGGAGACTTTTGGAAGCCTTGAAACATGAGCATGAAGTATCGATAGTTGTGTTGGTTGTGTTTTCATTTATGTCAACATGGTAATAACTACATGATGATGACTACATGGGAAGTTTTCTTTGTTTACTAAAAGTTGTTCTTTGTCGATAACACTCCTTTGTGATGGATCAATATGTTGGAATTTGAGTCTGGAACTCATCATAAGATCTGATATGAATCTAATCTCTAAACCATTTTTTTTTTACTCATTTAGACTAGTTTTTCTTAGATCTTGAGACATTGTTTTTTCTATGAATAGAAATTTATCTCTGACAGAGTTCAACTCTGTATCCTACTATTTTTCTGTGTATGGTGTACTATGTAGGAGACTCCACATTCTACTAAGGTGAACATTCTTATTTTGTGGTTGAGTTGATAGTCTCTTTACTAGTACTGTGATGGGAAATTAATGTGTTCTTAGATCTGGAAGGTGTTTACTTTGAGGATTATTTGTTGGTTTGAATAATTTTGTTTAGTCTTGGCCGACTTAGCGAATGCAATATATTATGAAAACTAATAGCTGACTTGGCATAATGCACTACATGGATAAAATATTAAATCTTATATGGTGCCGACATATTTTATGAATAAGATATGCTTGTATACGCACATATATATACAAGATGCTTTGAAGATTAAAGAAGAAGAAGAAGGAAAAAAAGAAAGAGAAGGAAAAGGTGTGAGTGTGTTGTGTGCAAGCAAGTGATTAGAGGAGAAGATCAAAGCTTAAATACTTTATCAATGGTATATATTTTTTGACAAATGTAGTGCTTTTATTCTAAGCTTCAGTGGAGCTGAACCCTACACATTGAAGGTGTATTCCATTAGTTGATTCATTGGCAGTGAGCCAATATCATTGTATCTTGGCAGTGAGCCCCATAATGTTTTGTATCAGGATATAATATACTATAAGTTAACCCTCACTGTGGTTTTTCCCTCATTGGGTTTACCACATAAAAATCTTGGTATTATTGTTTGTGTTCCATTGACTTGGTTTTATGTTCTCTCTTGTTCAATCAGTCAAAATAGTAATAATGGTTAAGTGGATTTTATTATTAGTTTTTGGAATACTGATTCACCCCCCCTCTAATTATTTCAGATGTTTAGCACACCTAGAAATTTTAATAAGAGCATCCTTATAGAAAATTTTATGATCAAGAGCATTCCAAGAGCATTTCAAGGCATTCATGAGCATATTTATTGAAAAATTATTACAACAATCAATATCTAATTTTCATATCAATTTCTTCTTGCGTCATGCATTTTATTGAGCTAATTGATGATGTTGAGTTCATAATCCATTCAAGTGTTCAAAGTATTGTTTCTAGTCAAGATTCAAGATCAAGATCCACCTCCATTGAAGCCATTTCATGCAAGTTGTGGATAATTTACATTCCAAAGTTTCATTCAAGGGTTTAGTGAGTTGTGACATTGCATTTGTTCATTCATTATTCCTTTCATGCTATTTCATTTCATTTAGAGGTTTAATTACCAAAACAGGGTTTTACCAAGGCAAACCCCCATTCACCAAAAACAAAACATTTTTCCCTTTTGATGTGTGTAAATGCAGATTTTATAGGTGGATGAAATATTGAAGATCCTTTGAAGAGGAAAATTGAAGAAAGCTGTAAATTTGTCAAAGTTTTCATCTCATGGAAACTCATTTATAGAATTTATTTCCATCTTTTCAAACCTAAAACCTAGGCGGATTGAGAGATTTAGAATAGTAGCAGAGGCTTTGAAAGTTCTAGACAAACCCTAACCTAGGATCGATTTTCCCCAGGGTGAATGAGTCCATGTTTAGCTTTAGAAACCAACTTTTGGTGACTAGTACATGATGGACCTTCAAATTTTTGCTCCTTGTGTTCCATTCCTACCTTTCCTTATGTTACTAGTCTTTCATGGTGTCGGAAATTTTCCTTGGGTTGGTGTTTTAGTTTTATTTTCATGTAAAACCTTTGTGTTTATTTTACGCCTTGGTTGGGATCTTTTCTGCTGTTACCTTTTTGAAGGGTTTTAACACAACTTAAGTCATATCGTTTCATCTAGGATGGGTCCCTTTGGTCTTAATATTTTATTCCTCTGTGGGGTTTTATTTTCCTAAGTCTTGGTTGGCCCTGTGTTTCATCATTTAAAAACAACTTACGTCGTTGTTTACTTTTCGCCTAGTGATCTCCCCGTGTCCTTTTAATAAATGTTTTATTTTGTAGAGGGATAAAATTCATGCGACTGTTGATCAACTACTGTTTGATCTCAGTCACTCCCCGCCATCCCACAATGACCCCACCACACTGCTTTTGTTGATCGTGATATCATAGGTGGATGCAATGTGTCCTATCTGGTGAGGTCGAAGGGGATATGTTTGAGTGATCATCGATCAAATATTTTCAAATTTCAACGGTTGCTTGCCATCACGTGATCAGGAATTACAAGGTCGTTACTGATCACCATATCATGGGCATGCGCTACATGTCTCACCTACCAAGGGAATAAGGAAAGCACCTTGGTGAATTAATCCAATCTTAATACATTAGACGATGGATTACTAAAGTGTTCTTAAGATGCACATGTTTTAAATCAATGGGTATATTATAATCTTGATGGGAAAGATGCTCGACAGTTAATGATAAGGTTGGTGACTGTGTTGAAGGAACAAGATCACCGATGCTCAAGATCTACAATTTCCTACCATCGCGTGATCATATGTTGCAAGGTCTTTACTGATTGTGATATCGCGGGTGACCACTACGTGGATTTCCTTGGCAGCGTATGGTATGGTGGTCCCTTTATTGCCATGTTGGTGATTGTGTAAGCTTGTTTTGAAGGTGGCCATTTGATGATTTCATCTAACTAAAGGATCGACGGCTAGAATTTAAATTTTCATCAAATATGGTTGGAACCATTCGTGCAGTGCGTGAGTGAGCTTTCATGGTGGATGAGACACTTGATGGCATGATTTGATCAAAATAAAATCAATTGTCTTGCTTTATTTGTATCACAAAGCATTCAAGTATTTTACGGAGCAGTCTTAGAGCTAAAAGTGAAGTTGCATGTCTTTGCAGCTAGAATTTGGGACTTCTAAAAGCACAAAGTCATGAGTCAATTTCTATGTTTCTTGGTTACTCTGCACTTAAATTTGGAAAATATTTGTTGTACTTGTCATAGGGCTTGTTGATAAAAGTTAGGGCTATAGTTTATTTAAATTGTGAGAAATTGTAGTGTGTTGTTCTGTAATTTCATATCCCTTGTTAGTCCTTGCTATTTGAAGTGTGAAGATATAAAGAGGCCCTAGTTTGTTCAAGATGGCACCGCCAAAGCAACATTCAGGCCAAATTGACTATTTAAGAAGAAACTTGTATGATGATTTCCTGGATCAATTGCCCTTGTCAACGAATGATAGAAAGAAGGGATTGGTTATGATGCAAGGGAAAATCCTAGGGGAAGGGTTAGTATATAATTGCTCCAACATAGCCAATGCTAGGGTTCCTCTCACGAGATTGGAATGTTTAGATTATGGTATGGACAAAGGAATTTTCCTCACCCCTTTTCAAATGGCTGAATGTATGATTTGGGGAAGCTAGTGGTGCCAAACATGTTCCCCGATATAAATTTTCTTAGAGTAGTGGCCGCAAGATATGACCCTGTCACACGAGTAATTAGGGATAATGATGGAAGGGTCTTGTTAAGCATTAATAGAGATGAGGTTCGACAAGTTTTTGACTTGAGTGAATCGAGTGAATATTTGGTTCCCATTAATCTTGAGGAAATGAAGCAGGAATATGGAAAGTTGAAGACTCTTTTCAGAGCTAAGTTGCTTCCACCTCATCTGGCTAGGGTAGGAGGTTCGAGATTTCACATTAGCCCCAGTGACCAGAACCTTTCAAATTAAACTATTTTGCAAATCATTTTTTGGCCACTTTTTATTCATTATGCCATATTTTAGGTTTCAGTCCTGGTACGGTGATGCCCATTGCATACATGTTCATGGGGGTACAAATACAACACCCTAACTTCTCTGTGACTTATGACTTTTCTTCTTTCTTGGCTGAGAGGATACATGAGGGGCTGTCAAAGTTGCAGAGAAATGATACTGAAACGCAATTCTTTTCGTATTCTATGTTGATGTATATGTACTTGTGCAAGAATGCTGACTTTTTCTCTAAGAAGATGGAATTGAGGCTATCGATTGATGGAGAAAGATTGCCAGTACAGTTATGGACTACAGATATATCTTGCAATAAGGAAAGCACCAGTTATGTGCAATTTGATAATTTCTTTGCTTCCAGATTAAGGGCTAGACTGATGGTAAATGTACCCAAGATCCCTAAGGAGTTGCACGATTTCCTCGAACCAAAGGGGAGGAAGCCAAAACTGAAAGTTTTCCATAACTAGGGTGATATTATCCCATACCCAGTTAGCACTATTTTAAGAGTATATGGTTTTCAAGGAACCCCTCATATACTATTGTACAATGTGCCACCAAGAGTGGGGTTTGTAGAAGTTATGTGGAAAATAGGTTGTATCCATGAGGACAACCTCGTTGGGAGGGGTAAGGGAACATTTTTCCCGAATTATACAGTGGTGTCTAATTTTTCCTTTTCAAAGGGAAGTTGGGTGCATTTTCAGAAATTATTTGAGGATTACCATTTGAGGTGTGGTCCAAAGAGGCAACATGATCCTGAGGGTTTCTTTTCCTTTTTAGACAAAGAATAAAGGCTGGAAATTTTGTGCATGAGTTCAAATTTCCTGAGGACTTCATTAGAAATGAATTTGATCTAAATAGGTAAGAGTTGAACAAAGAGAAATGGATAGCTTATGATAAGCTATTAGATATTGTGCAAAAACTAGATTCAAAGTATGATCCATTGTTGGAGTTCAATCCACACCATAATAAAATTGATTTTTTGATGGAGAACTTCAAAGAGATTATGGGCACCTTGAGGACCAAGAAGATAAACTTAGAACTAAGTCTGGGTGTACAAGAACAAGGTGCTAGACCAATTTAAACAAGGCCAACATATCAGCCTACAGAAAAATGACCCATTTACAGGAGGAAAAGGGATGACAGCAGTGATGAGTAACAAGTGGACAAAAAGGGGAAGAAAATAATGAAGTTTCCTTCACAGCTAGGTCCAAAATTCAAAGTTCCTAGGGAAATTAAAATCATTGCTTTATAATCATCACTAGAAGATAGTCCCTCATCACCACCATCTGAACCAATCCCTAAGACAAATAATTGATCAGCCACGGGAGGATCTAATGGATGAAATTGTTGTTACGGATCATGACATGCAGGTTGGTATGCCTTCCCCTCCTAGGCTAGCTGAATTGCTTTTATCCGATTTGGATATGAAAGGAAAATGTGTACAAGATGCAAGAATGGAGGCATGCAAGGAATTTCTAGATGAAAATTCATTTGTAAAGACTCTTATATTCTTGCAATTGGCATGGAGGATGAAATTTGAAGAATATCAAGATAAGTGTAAGAAGAGAAGAGAACTAAGACCTGATAGGTTAGACCAAGAGAATGATGAGGAAGTGAAAGTTGAAGTAATGGAAGAATTCAAGAGCATCACCCCTGAGGAAGGTAGAAAACTGGTGAGTCGGGCTAGTGTAATGACTTTTCCTGAATGGGAAATTGTAGATGCAACGGTCTTTAATGCTATTTTGAAGTCCAAGCATCCCTTGTAAGACTCTGAAGAAGAGGTCAAGGCAACACTACAAGACTCTACTTTCAGTGAAGAGTATGAAACCTTGGCAATTTGGGCATTGGCCCCACAAGGGAAAAAGCCAAATGTTTCTAATATCAACCCAAATCTAAGAGGAGGGATAATAATAAAGAGAGCTTCTGAGACCTCAACCACTAAGACCACTAATTTAACTGTGAATGTGGCTAAATTGGCCCAAAAGACTGCTAAAAGGGAGGAGGCCAAAAAAAGTAGCCTAATGGAGAAACTGTATAACCTTTTGATTAAGGAATACAATAAGATGCAACAGAAAAATGTTGAGTTGCAGACTGAGGTGGGAAGGTTAAGGTATAAACATATTGGGGAGACATCAAGTGCCTCGGGGACCAGTATATTTCCTTCCATATCAGGGCCAGTGCCTCCTGCTTCTCTAATTGTTTTCACACCAGGGTCTCCCAGTCATAATCCTTCCTTCACCCCTTCTTTAGAGGAAAATGATGAGGAAATAGAATGCTCTGTGGATCCTACAAAGAAGCAGCTCATGCACAAAATTGATGAATTTTAGGCATCTTTGAAGGTAAGTGAGGAAGGATCTCTTTCAAAGCATAAGGAGATTGTTACTAATGTCTTGAGACATTTAAATGAGAGGGTTGATAATAAATTGTCATCTATACATTCTTTATATTCTTTATTATTAGATGTAATAAAGAATATTGATAGGGATCAAGAGGTAGTGATACCATTGATTGAAAATAGGCTCCCTAGGGCCAGTGATTTAGATGTAATGTATAAGGCCTCAAGGTTTGATACAAGTAATAGGCCCCAATCATTAAAGCCTACTAAGTATTAGTGAAATCACTGCAAGGTTTTCAGACTCTACCAGATGATTTGAGTAGGAAAATCAGGGAATTGGTGAATAATTTTAATGATTGGGGTAACACATTGTTACCTGATATAATTGATAAGCAGGAGAAAGTCAAGTCACTCCAGCAATGGCAAGATCAAGCAAGTGAGGTCATCAATAATCAAATTAAATTAATTTGTGATGACTCAGATTATGATTTGTTGGTGAGTTGTATGGATAAAATCATTAGTACCAACTCATTTTTGGAATCTTTTGAAAGATATGCAAATCAGGTAGAGGCAAGATACACACCTTATAGAACCAAGGTGAATGAGGTGATTAATTTTGACTGGCTGACTAATGAAGAATACTAGATATGGGTAACTAAATATTTGACTGAAGAAGAGTAAAAGGAATGAGCTACTAGCGGGTGGTAAATCAGATGTTGCAGTTACAACAGTTTCCAGCCTTACTTTGGTGGCAGTCTTGGTGCGGGATTCTTATGGGTTTTTGTTGCTACATCAACTTTTCTCAGTGGGCATGATGAACAAGAATATTCTCCAAGGTGATTGTTGTTTTAATGATTTTTGGAATGTCACCAAGTGCTCCAATTGGCTAGTGACATGTGTATTTTTTGGCCCAATGCTTGTTTTCTCCTTCATTTTCTATAAAAAGGATTTCAAGGCCAGAAGTATGGGTTGGAAAGTTAGATAATTTTTGGGTGGATTCTAGGTGAAGTTGCAGAGAAAATTGTAAAGTTTGATGGTTTTAGAGAAGAATGCAATTTAGGTTTTGAGTCATTCTATAACAGGTTTTGAATTCATGATGTTGTATAATAGTACTAGCATTCGAGTTGAAATGATAAATTCAAACTCATGTCTCTCCACTGTACATGCATATGTGAATTTTAAATAAGACGACTAAGGGTTGTTTCATTCATCTCGCTATTGTGGTTTGTATGATCCTTATTTTAGCTTTAATTCAAGGAATTAATTAAAATGCTTGAATGGGATTATAGGCGGATATGTTTTGTATAAGGATTTGATAAGTAGTATTCGGTTAGAATACATATTAATTAGATTACAATGCAATGTCATCAAGGATTTCACATGTTATGTATTAAATCTATCATATACCTTTAGATACTTATGATTTTGACTCCTCCAATGGATATATGGCACTAATCTAAGTTGTACTTGTTTGCATACTTTAGTATTTGTTTGTCTTTTCCTAGAGCTTGCTACAAATTGAAAATCAATGACTATCGTATACTGTGGATTGTGTTTAGTTATCTCATGCTCTATATAGTTGATATTATCGATGAACATCCAATTCTATTTGATATTATCCTATCGTGTTGAGATATTAAGTGAGATTATCTGTTATTGTTAATGTTGTTTATAATAATGGTGCAGAGGTTGTAAACACATTAAGGGATCACCCTTCCATGTCTTGTAGAGCCCAAAGTGTAAGAGGCTTTTTAAAGTCCTCATCAGTTGGTCCAAGTCCTTCGAGCTGCCCTTGATTGGAATTGGCAATTCCATAGGTAGATTAGAAGATCAACCTGGTTACATTGTAAAACAGAACCAACAAAATGGCGACTCTACTGGGGAGCTAATTTTTATATTTCTTGTCAGTGTGTTGGTTGTCCATTTTGCATAGAGTTTTCATAGTGTTTCTGTGATTTGAAGGTTGAGCCTATAATTCTATGTTAGGTTTGTCCACTTCTTCTATTTTTATAAGCGTTAGGAGTTATGTTGTAAAGCACTTTGGTGTGTTGTGAGTACAAGGTTCCAAAGGTTTTTATATTCCACCACGTGTCTTTAGGAATTTGGTATTCCCAAGAAAATTGGGTGGAGACTCTGAAGTCTCTGCACCAGTGTGCATTTTATTTTGAAAGGTTTATTATAAGTGGAAAGAAATTTTGGACAAGTACGAAGAATGAAGAACACTAGGTCATTCATGAATAATCATCTGGAATAGAAATTGGAAGGTGAACTTCCGAAAATGAAGAAGAAGGACTGGATAATGAAACGACCAAAATCTAGTAATGTTGATCTTGCGTCACAGAACTCTGTACACCAAGGTACAAGTAAGCCTTTACACCCTATCCCTGAAATTCTTGAAGAGGTGTCTAGAAATTCAGAGTCAGACATTTGTGGATTTTTTGATTCATTATTTAATACACCTATTCAAGAAGATGTGAAATGTCAGAATAAAGGGCTTGTTAGTGTCAAATATGTTGAAAAGAGAAGAGGCAGGAGTAGAAGTCGAAGCCATCACAGAGAATGCACCAGTGATGTGCCTCCTCCTCTTGCTGAAAAGGATGTAAACCCTTTATTGTCTAAACATGTACTGGAAGGGGTCAATTTAATAGATCTAGATGATACATCAAGTTCTGATATGACTTTGCCTAACCCTAATGATGTTTTTGGAGACATTAATTCCTTGAAGCGGGAAATTCAGGAGCAAGCTGAGCTCAAGATGACAAAAGAAAAAGAAAGGGAAGTAGAGTTGAGGAATGTTGTGATTGAAAGGGATATGTTGATGAGATAGTTGGAAAAAATGAAGTTCTTGAACCAAGAAGAACCTAAACCAAATGTTGAGGGTCCAATTGTACAAAATATTTTTAATAAGGAAAAAAAATATGTGTCTAAAGAAAACCAAGTAGGCCACATTGATGTCCAACCCAAACCTGCTGACCCAAAGCCCTCAAATCATGTTAAGTCTCAACCAAGTAATACAAACCTTAAGCCTGTCTTGGATAAGGGAAAGAAAAAGGTTGAGGGGATTAAAATAAATGAGAAGGTGACTCCCCATTTCACTCAACAAGATCTCCCACCACATGTGTCATTTAAAAAAGAGTTTGCCTTAGAAAAGGCTAGGAAGGAGAGTAAGGCTCTGGTAGAAGAATTGGAGAGAATAGAGATTGAGGCTGCCAATGCAGAAATGAAGAGGAAAATAAGTTTCCTAAAGATGTCAAACATGGATGAGGCTACACAAGCTGCAACCTCATCAAATCACCAAGATGTTTTGAAGGATGGTCCTAAAATTAATCCAGACCCCACCATAAATAATTTTGGCTTGAAGAATCATGCAACTAGGTTTGTAAATCCAAATCAGGATGGTTCTAGGGTACAAAATTTAGGGTCTGATGTTGATTCTCAAAAGAATGAAGGATTATTTCAATGACAACCAATACAGTTGGAAAGGTATAGGCCATTGTTCTTTGATTATATTTTTGGTTATCCAAATTCCATCCCCGCTGGCTTGAGAGAAAAGATGAATAAGTTTGTTGGCAATAATGTTGTGACAATAGAAGAACACTTGAAAGATTTTATGGATATGCTAAATGATTATGAGGTAGAACATGAAGATGTTGTAATGATATTGTTTGTACAATCTCTGGTAGAGGACGCAAGGGAATCGTATAGAGGTCTACCTAATGCTAGTATTGGTTCATGTGATGAGTTTGAAAAGTGTTTCAAGGAGCGGTATGGTGATAAGACTAATGCTAGTTTCATATTAAATGAATTTAATAACATCAAGAATTCATTGAATGAGTCTGTGATAGAGTTTAATTCAAGATTTCAGAAAGCAATGTATAAGTTGTTTCAGGTTTTGAGGCTTGATGAAAATGTTTGTTTAACTACATATTTCAATGCTTTTGATGCTAAAATGACATATCTCCTCAGAGATAAGTACCCTCAGACTATGAGGGATGCATTTAGGGTGACTATAAATATTAAGTAATAGAAGAGCTTCTGGGAAGTATGGTAGGAGAGAAGAACCTACACTTTTGAAAAATCCTAAGAATAAGACTGAGAAGATTATGGCTACAAAGCCTAAGGATGATGAAAAGTGGGAAAAGGTTTACAGTACTTTGAAAGACATAAAGCAAATTGTTTCCAAGTAAGAGAATGGTATAGGGAATGAAAGTCAACCCTATAATAAAAATGATAGGCCGCCTAGATTGCAAAATTATCCTTATAATACAAATTGGGAAGATGTAAAACCAATTTTGCCTAGCCAGAAGCCTAAAAAATGATCAGTATATGTCAGACCCCTTGTAGAAACATTCCGTGAATCTAGTGGAAGATAGACCATGGTGTGAAGTGTGTGAACATCCACATGATCAAAATTATTGTGGTATTGCTCAGTTGCTTGTTGCTAAGGAAGTAGAAGAGGATGTTCATGATTAAACATCGGAATATGAGTAGGATGATGTAGATGTTTGAATAGCCAGATCATACATTAATGAGGCAGAATTTTCCTCTGATGATGAAATATAGGAAGTTGATGTGGATAATCAGAGGCAGAGAAGTGAGATGTACCATCAACAGGTCTTTTATGATGAGGAAGGTGATTTTGATCATAATGCTTGCAATATGGATCAGGTTGAAGGTTCAATGTCCTTAAGGAGACCATCAAAAGAAGAGATTGAAAAAATGAATGAGGAAATGGCTGCTCAAATGAGAAGTGCACTTCAATTGAGAAATAGAACTGTGGGTGGTGAACAAGGTAAACCTGCTGGCCTGTTTATTAAAAAACAAAAGGACAAAAATAAAGGTATTAAGGTTGACATCAAAAAGGATGTTGTAAAAGTAAAAGAGGTTAAGAATGATAAGGTTTGGACAAAAGAGAATGAAACCCCAAAGCCTCAAGAAGATGTGACTTCGTCACTGGTGAAGACCAAGGTGATTACAAAGTTAGTTGAACCTATTGTAGAGGATAAGAAGCAAAAGAAGCTAGGAGGAAGTAATCAACCTGAGAAAAGGGAAAATGATGAAGGTATGATGTCTAATCTACCTAAATATACACCTGTAGATATGTTTCATGTGCTTTCTCAGGTTAAAGTAATCATACCTCTGTTAGAAATTATGAGAATCAATGAACACAAAGAAAAGACAATAGCCTTGATCATAGATGTTGCTAGTAATAAGACTAAACAAGGAAGTGGCAAAGAAGTGAAGGATAAAGAGAAAGAAAAGGAAGTGGAGGGAATTGTATCACAAATTCCTCTAGTATATTTAGGAAATTCTATTAATATGTGCCTTGAAAATATAACCCCTTTTTTCTTAAGTGTGGATATAAATGGGAAAACTTTAAGGAATTGTATGATAGATTCAAGGGCATCAAATAATGTTATGCCAGTCAAAATAATGGAGGCAATGGGCTTGACAGTAGATACTGCTAAAGCTAAATGTTATGCTATGGATTCAAGAGAAGTGCCAGTTATTGGAACTATCAGAGCATTGCCTTATAAATTGACTCAGTACCCTGACAAGGATTTAGTCATGACTATATTAGTTGCAAACATCCCACCCCATTTTGGAATGCTTTTGTCAAGAAAATGGAGTGCATCAATGGGGGGTAACATGCAATGTGATTTTTCATTTGCTACTTTCTCCATTGATGGTAAGGATGTCAAAATTGAAAGAGAATCAAAAGTACCTCATATGATTGAGCATGGCCCGATTGAAAATATGACATGTTTTATTGACAGTGGTGTAAATGAATTCAGGGTTGAGGAATTGCCTAGCAATTGTGATAAGCCTACTTCATTGATTGATACAGAAATAAAACAATTGTCAGAATCTGATGACTTATGGACTATGTATTTTGACGGTGCAAGTTCAAAGGAAGGCTCTGGTGCAGGTGTTTTGTTGTGATCACCAAGTAGAAAGACATTCAATTTCCCTTTTACTTTGTTATTTGAATGCATAAATAATGTGGTAGAGTATGAAGCCTTGTTATTGGGGTTGAGATTGGCTTGAAAACATGGGATCAAGAAGCTCAGGGCAATTGGGGATTCTGAGCTTGTAGTGTCCCAAGTTAGATCCAAGTATGTATCAAAGAATAAGAGGTTGAAACAGTATATAAATGTTGTTTGGGATGAATTGGAGAGCTTTGATGCATTTGGCATAGGATGGATGGAGAGAGGTCAAAATAAAGTGGTAGATTTATATTAGCCAATATTGCAGTAAAACCAGATGATATGACTTATGCTGGAATTTCAAAGGTTGAGGTGCAAACCAGGCCATCTATTCCTGATAACATAAAAAATTGGCAAGTTTTTGATAATGATGATGATATATTAAGATTTTTGAATTGTATGGGTGAATACGAAAATCAAGAAATTGACTTTGGAGCTTTTGTTGAAAATGTTGATGGTAAGGATAATATATTTGGAAATGAGGTCATTCAGTTAAAGAAAAACACAATTCCCAAGGGTCTAGTTGTATTAGAAAGAGTGTTTGATAATCAAGATAAGACAAAGGCTAATCATACCATTTCCCATCCTGATGACTTGGAAGAGATAAATCTTGGAACATAAGCATTCCCAAAGAAGGTGTATATTGGAAAGAAAATGTCACCAAAAGTGAGAAGGATGCTAATTGACTTATTAAGAAAGTTTAGGCATGTGTTTTCATGGTCCTATGATGATCTTAAGGCATACAAAGAGGATCTTTTCCAACATGAGATTCCTTTGCGTGATGACGCTAAGCCATTCAGAAAAAAGTAAAGACCTATTAATCCCACTTTAACCCCCAAAATGCAAAAATATTTAATGAAATTAAGGGATGCGAGAATCATCAAGCCAATCAGACATTCATCCTGGGTATCAAACTTGGAAATAGTAAGGAAGAAAAATGGAGACATCAGGTTATGTGTAGATTTCAGAAATTTGAATGTGTCTTCATTAAAAGACAATTATCCATTACCCAGTATGGAAGCCATATTGCAAAGGGTGACAGGTTTTGAATTGATTTTTATGATGGATGGTTTCTTTAGTTACAACCATCTCATGGTCAAAGAATCTGAGCAGTTTAAGACATATTTCACTACACCATGGGGAACATATGTTTATGTAAGAATGTCATTTGGTCTAACAAATGTAGGGGCTACTTTTCAGAGAGCCGTGCATGTGGCATTCTCATATTTCATTAACTTGTTTTTGGTGATCTACCAAGATGACTTGACAGAATATTTTAAAAAGGAAGAGGATCATTATGAGCATATATAGAAGATCTTCATTAGAGCCTTGGAGTATTGTATTTCTTTGAATCCAAAGAAATGTGTGTTTGGAGTGCTAGAGGGAAAATTATTGGGACATATTGTTTCCAAGGATGGAGTAAAAATTGATCTAGAGAGGGTAATTGCAATAGATAAAGTTCCACAACCCCGAAATGTCAAAGGAATATAATCTTTCTTTGGATCAATAAACTTCTTAAGGAGATTTGTGACAAATTTTGTTGAGACAGTTTACCCTATTTCCAAAATTCTCAAGAAAGGAGCCAAGGTTGAATGGGATGAGGAGTCTATACAAGCTTTCCAGGCCATTAAGCAAGCAATAAAGGAGGCTCTTGTGTTAAGAACCCCTGATTTTTCCAACCCTTTATAGATCTTGTGTTGTTGTAAAAGAATGCAGAAGGTTTCGAATAGCCTGTAGCCTTTTTCAGCAAAACTTTACAAGCTATAGAGCTTAAGTATGATATAAATGAAAAACATGCATATGCACTAGTAAAAGTAGAAAAGGCTTTTAGGCCTTATTTGATGGGAGCTACTGTAATTGCCTATGTGCCTAGTGTTGTTGTTAAGGAAATCTTCACACAACAAGAAGTGTCAAGAAGAAGGTGTAGGTGGATAAATAGGATCCAGGAATTCAATATTGAGGTTCAAATTACTAAACTAGTAAGAGGACAAGGATTGGCCAAGCTTATGGCCCAAAGTAATCTGGAAGCAAAACAGATAAATTTGCTAGAAGAGGAAAATAGATCACACATATGTGATATGGAGCATTTTGAATGGTATAAAGATGTGATATATTATTTGCAAAGAATGAAATGTCCTAAAAATTTGAGTGAAAATGATAAAAGGACATTGAAGTTGCATGCTATCAAATATGCTATCATAGTTGGAAAGCTCTAGTGGAGAAATGGAGAAGGTGTCATGCTAAAGTGTGTTGACCAAGATCAAGCACAAGAACTTTTGAGTGAGATGCATGGTGGAGTTTGTGGAGGGAATTATATGGCTAAAACCATAAGATAATGAGGGTTGGATTTTGGTGGCCTACAGTTTTTAAGGATGCACACTAACTAGTGAACACATGTGATGCTTGTCAACATTTCTCTGATAAGTTAAAGTTTTCTGGTAATTTTCCTCTAAAACCATTTATAGTACAAGCTCCATTCCAACAGTGGGGTATTGATTTTGTAGAAGAGATAGAATGTAAATATAGTGGAGTTCATTCATGGATATTGGTTGCCACTGATTATTTTACCAAGTTGGTGGAATTAATTCCAACAAAGAAATCCGCTAGTAAAGTGGTAATGGACTTCTTGATGAGCAACATATTGACTAGATTTGGATGTCCAGAAAGGATTGTGTCAGACAATTCAATGTGTTTCAAATCTCAGGAATACATAGAATTTTGTGAGAATCATGGCATCCAAATCTCTTATTCATCTCCATACCACCCACAGGGAAATGGACAAGCAGAATCAAGAAATAAAAGCTTGATGAAGATCATTAAAAGAATCTTGGATCAAAATAAAAAGGCTTGGGATTCTAAGATGAGATTAGCAGTCTGGGAAGATAGGGTAACTGTCAAGAAGGCAATAGGTTGTGCCCCATTTGACTTGGTTTATGAGATAAATGCCAGGTTGCCCAAAATAACTTAATGGAAATGTATAAGTTTGTCCAGATGTATGATAATGAAATTGATGATGAGATGCAATTGAGAGTGGAAGCTCTTATAGAATTAGATGAAACAAAGAGGGAAGCTCAAAAGAGAAATGTAAAATTGTAGTTGCAAATAAAGAATTTGCATGACAAAAGGGAAACTGTAAGGAATTTCAAAAATCGAGATTTGGTTTTAATGTGGAATGCCAGATTAGAGGATAAAGGGAAACATGGGAAATTTGATGCAATCTGGTTGGGTCCATTTTTGATAAATGGTAAGTGGGGTGAAGATTCGTACTTCCTCCAAAATATGACAAGGGATATTCTTGAACTGCCAGTTCATGGATAGTTCTTGAAGTTATACTTCACTTGAAGTCTTCTTTTCCATGAACAGTAGTTTAGGTTTGTATATTTTGTATATATCTTGTACATAGTTTAGGTTGTTTTGTCCAAACAATCCCTTTTTGGTCATCTCTGCATCTTGGTCTACTCTACCTAAGATTCTGAATTCTCGCTTCATTCCAATGGAATGAATGTCCCCAACTAGAGCCACTGATGGAACTTCAAATTTTTTCTCCTTGTGTTCCATTCTTGCCCTGCCTTATGTTACTGGTCTTTCATGGTGTCAGAAATTTTCCTTGGGTTGGGGTTTTAGTTTTATTTTCATATAAAACCCTTGTGTTTATTTTACGCCTTGGTTGGGATCTTTTCCACTATTATCTTTTTGAATGGTTTTAAAATGACTTATGTCATATTGTTTTGTCTAGGTTGGGTCCCTTTGGTCTTAATATTTTATTCCTCTGCGGGGTTTTATTTTCCTAAGTCTTGGTTGGCCCTGTGTTTCATCGTTTAAAAATAACTTATGTTGTTGTTTATTGTCTGCCTAGTGATGTCCCCTTATCCTTTTAATAAATGTTTTATTTTGCAGATGGATAAAATTCGTGCGACTATTGATCAACTGTCATTTGATCTCAACTGCTCCCCACCATCTTGCAATGACCCCACCACACTACTTTTTTTGATCGTGATATCATGGGCGGGCGCCACATGTCCTATCTAGTGAGGCCGAAGGGGATATGTTTGAGTGATTGTTGATCAATTATTGTCAGATCTCAATGGTTGCCTTCCATCACATGATCGGGAATTACAAGGTCTTTACTGATCATGATATCACGGGCAGGCACCACGTGTCTCATCTGCTAAGGGAATAAGGAAATCACCTTGTTGAATTAATCCAGTCTTAATACTTTAGACGACGGATTACTAAAGTGTTCTTAAGATGCACATTTTTTAAATCAATGGGTATGTTATAATCTTGATGGGAAAGCTTCTCGATAGTTAATGATAAGGCTGGCAACTGTGTTGAAGGAACATGATTGGTGATGCTCAAAATCTACGATTTCCCACCATCGCGTGATCATAAGTTGCAAGGTCTTTACTGATTGCGATATCGCGAGTGACTGCCACATGGATTTCCTTGGCAGCGTATGGTATGGTGGGCCCTTTATTTCCATGTTGGCGATTTTTTCAACTTGTTTTGAAGGTGGCCATTCGATGATTTGATCTAACAGAAGGATCAATGGCTAGAATTTAAATTTGCATCAAATATGGTTGGAGTCGTTCATACAATGCGCGAGTGAGCTTTAATGGTGGATGAGACACTTGTTGGCATGATTTGATCGAAATAAAATCAATTCTCCTACTTTATTTGTATCACAAAGCATTCATGTATTTTGCGGAGCAATCTTAGAGCCGAAAGTGAAGATGCATGTCTTTGCAACTAGAATTTGGGACTTCTGTAAGCACAAAGCCGTGAGTCAATTCCTATGTTTCCTGGTTACTTTGCACTTAAATTTGGGAAAGATTTATTGTACTTTTCATAGGGCTTGTCAATAAACGTAAGGGCTATAGTTTATTTAAATTGTGAGAAATTGCAATGTGTTGTTCTGTAATTTCATATCCCTAGTTAGTCCTATCTATTTGAAGTGTGAAGTTATAAAGTGGCCCTAGTTTGTCCAAGATGGCACTGCCAAAGCAACATTCTGGCCAAATTGACTATTTAAGAAGAAACTTGTATGATGATTTCCTAGATCAATTTCCCTTGTCAATGAATGATAGAAAGAAGGGATTTGTTCTGATGCGAGGGAAAATCTTGGGGGAAGGGTTAGTATATAATTGCTCCAACATAGCCGATGCTAGGGTTCCTCTCCCAGGATTGGAAATGTTCAGATTGTGGTATGGACAAAGGAATTTTCCTCACCCCTTTTCAAACGGTTGAATGTATGATTTGGGGAAGCTAGTGGTGTCAAACATGTTCCTCGATATAGATTTGCTTAGAGCCGCAAGATATGACCCTGTCACACGAGTAATCAGGGATAATGATGGAAGGGTCTTGTTAAGCATTAACAAAGATGAGGTCTGACAAGTTTTGACTTGAGTGTACTGAGTGAATATTTGGTTCCTATTAATTTTGAGGAAATGAAGCAGGAATATGCAAAGTTGAAGACTCGTTTTAGAGCTAAGTTGCTCCACCTCATCTAGCTAGGGCAGGAGGTTCGAGATTTCACATTAGCCCCAGTGACCAAGAACCTTTCAGATTAAATTATTTTTCAAATCATTTCTTGGCCACTTTTTATTCATTACACCATATTTTAGGTTTCAGTCCTGGTACAGTGATTCCCATTGCATACATGTTCATGGGGGTGCAAATACAACACCCTAACTTTTTTGTGACTTATGACTTTGCTTCTTTCTTGGCTGAGAGGATACATGAGGGGTTGTCAAAGGCTCAAAAAAATGATACTGGGACCCAATTCTTTTGGTATTCTATGTTGATGTATATGTTCTTCTGCAAGAATGCTAACTTTTTCTCTGAGAAGATGGAATTGAGGCAATCGATTGATGGAGAAATATTTACAGTACAGTTATGGACTGCAGATATATCTTGCAATAAGGAAAGTGCCAGTTATGTGCAATTTGATAATTTTTTTGCTTCTAGATTGAGGGCTAGACTGATGGTAAATGTACCCAAGATCCCTAAGGAGTTGCATGATTTCCTCAGACCAAAGGGGAGGAAGCCAGAACTGAAAGTTTTCCATGACTAGGGTGATATTATCCCATACCCAGTCAGCATTGTTTTAAGAGTATATGATTTTCAAGGAACCCCTCATATACTTCCATACAATGTGCCACCAAGAGTGGGGTTTGGAGAATTTATGTGGCAAATAGGTTGTTTCCATGAGGAAAACCTCACTAGGAGGGGTAAGGGAACATTTTTCCCGGATTATACAGTGGTGTCTAATTTTTCCTTTTCAAAAGGAGGTTGGGTGCATTTTGAGAAATTCTTTGAGGATTACCATTTGAGGTGTGGTCCACAGTGGATGATCCTGAGGGTTTCTTTTCCCTTTTCAGAAAAAGAATAAAGGTTGGCAAGTTTGTGCATGAGTTCAACTTTCCTGAGGACCTGATTAGAAATGAATTTGATCTAAATAGGTAGGAGTTGAACAAGGAGAAATGGATAGCTTATGATAAGTTATTAGATATTTTGCATAAAATGGATCCAAAGTATGATCCATTGTTGGAGTTCAGTCCACACCATAAGAAAAATTATTTTCTGATGGAGAAGTTCAAAGAGATTATGGGCACCTTTAGGACCAAGAAGATAAACTTAGAACTGAGTTTGGGTGTACAAGAACAAGGTGCCAGACCAATTGAAACAAGGCCAACATATTAGCCTATAGGAAAAAGGCCCATTTATAGGAGGAAAAGGGATGAGAGAATTGATGAGGAAGAAGTGGATAGAAAGGGAAAGCAAATAATGAAATTTCCTTCATAGCTAGGTCCAAAATTCAAAGTTCCTGGGGAAATTAAAATCATTGATTTAAAATCATCACCAGAAGATAGTCCCTAATCACCACAATCTGAACCAAGCCCTAAAAGGAAAAGAATTGATCAGCCACAAGAGGATATAATGGATGAAATTGTTGTTATGGATCATGACATGCAGGTTGGTATGCCTTCCCCTCCTAGGCCAGCTGAATTGGTTTTATCTGATTTGGATATGAAAGGAAAATGTGTACAAGATGCAAGAATGGAGGCATGCAAGGAATTTCTAGATGACAATGCATTTGTAAAGACTCTTGTATTCATGCAATTGGTATGGAGGATGAAATTTGAAGAATATCAAGATAAGTGTAAGAAGAGAAGAGAACTAAGACCTGATAGGTCAGACCAGGAGAATGATGAGGAAGTGAAAGTTGAATTAATGGAAGATTTCAAGAGCATCACTCCTGAGGAAGGTAGAAAACTGGTGAGTCGAGCTGGTGTAATGATTTTTCCTAAATGGGACATTGCAGATGCAGTGTCCTTTAATGCTATTTGGTAGTCCAAGCATCCCTTGCAAGACTCTGAAGAAGAGGTCAAGGCAGCACTTCAAGACTCTGCTTTTAATGAAGAGTATGAAACCTTGGCAATTTGGGCATTGGCCCCACAAGGGAGAAAGCCAGATTTTTTTCATATCAACCCAAATCCAAGACGAGGGCTAATAATAAAGAGAGCTTCAGAGACCTCAACCACTAAGGCCACTAATTTTACTGTGAATGTGGCTAAATTGCCCCAAAAGACTGCTGAAAGGGAGGAGACCAAAAAGAGGAGCCTAATGGAGAAACTGTATAACCTTTTCATTGATGAATACAACAAGATGCAGCAGAAGAATGTTGAATTGTAGACTGAGGTGGGAAGGTTAAGGTATAAATAGATTGGGGAGACATCAAGTGCCCCAGGGACCAATATATTTCCTTCCACATCAAGGATAGTGCCTCCTGCTTCTCCAATTGTTTCCACACCAGGGTCTCCCATTCAGAATCCTTCCTTCACCCCTTCTTTAGAGGAAATTGATGAGGAAATAGAATACTATGTGGATCCTACAAAGAAGTGGCTCATGCACAAAATTGATGAATTAGAGGCATCTTTGAAGGTAAGTGAGGAAAGATCTCTTTCAAATCATAAGGAGATTGTTACTACTGTCTTGAGATATTTAAATGAGAGGGTTGATAATAAATTTCCATCTATACATTCTTTATATTCTTTATTATTAGATGCAATAAAGAATATTGATAGGGATCAGGAGGTAGTGATACCATTGATTGAAAATTGGATCCCTAGGGCTAGTGATTTAGATGTAATGTATAAGGCCTCAAGGTTTGATACAAGTAATAGGCCCCAATCATTAAAGCCTACTCAAGTATTAGTGAAACCACTACAAGGTTTTTAGACTCTACCAGATGATTTGAGTAGGAAAATCAAGGAATTGGTGAAGAATTTTAATGGTTGGTGTAACACATTGTTACCTGATATAATTGATGAGCAAGGGAAAGTCAGGTCACTCCATCAATGGTATGATCAAATAAGTGAGGTCATCAATAATCAAATTAAATTAATTTGTGATGAATCAGATTATGATTTGTTGGTGAGTTGTATGGATAAAATCATTAGTACCAACTAATTTTTGGAATCTTTTGAAAGAGATGCAAATCAGGTAGCGGTAAAATACACACCTTATAGTACCAAGGTGAATGAGGTGATTAATTTTGACTGGCCGACTAATGAAGAATACCAGAAATGGGTAACTAAATATTTGTCTGAAGAAGAGTAAAAGGAATGAGCTACTAGCAAGTGGTAAATCAGATGTTGCAGTTACAATGGTTTCCAGTCTTGCTTTGGTGGCATTCTTGGTGTGGGATTCTTATGGTTTTTTGTTGCTACATCAACTTTTCTCAGCGGGCACGATGAACAAGAATATTCTCTAGGGTGATTTTTGTTGTAACAATTTTTGGAATGTCACCAAGTGCTCCAATTGGCTAGTGACGTGTACTTTCTGGCCTGATTCTTTTTTGCTCCTTCATTTTGTATAAGAAGGATTTCAAGGCCAGAAGTACAGGTTAGCAAGTTAGATAATTTTTGGGTCGAGTCTAGGTGAAGTTGCAAAGCAAATTGTAAAGTTTGATGGTTTTAGAGAAGAATGCAATTTAGGTTTTGAGTCATTCTGTAACAGGTTTTGAATTCATGGGGATTTAATGTTGTATAACAATACTAGCATTCGAGTTGAAGTGATAAATTCAAACTCATGTCTCTCCACTGTACATGCATATGTGAGTTTTGAATAAGATGACTAAGGGTTGTTTCATTCATCTCATTGTTGTGGTGTGTATGATCCTTATTTTAGCTTTAATTCAAGGAATTAATTAAAATGCTTGAATGGGATTATAGGCGGATATGTTTTGTATAAGGATTTGATAAGTAGTATTGCGTTAGAATACATATTGATGAGATTACAATGCAATTTCATCAAGGATTTCATATTTTATGTATTAAATCTATCATATACCTTTAGATACTTATGAATTCGACTCCTCCAATGGATATATGGCACTAATCTAAGTTGTACTTATTATGATACTTTAGTATTTGTTTTTCTTTTCCTAGAGCTTGCTACAAATTGCAAATAACTGACTATCATATACTGTGGATTGTGTTTAGTTATCTCATGCTCTAGATAGTTGATATTATCAATGAACAACCAATTCTATTCGATATTATCCTATTGTGTTAAGCTATTAAGTGAGATTATCTGTTATTGTTAATGTTGTTTATAATAATGGGCAGAGGTTGTAAACACATTAAGGGATCACCCTCCCGGGTCTTGCAGAGCCCATAATGTAGGAGGCTTTTTAAAGTCTTGGTCAGTTGGTTCAGGTCCTTTGAGCTGCCCTTGATTGGAATTGGCAATTCCATATGTAGATTAGAAGATCAACCTGCTTACATTATAAATCGGAACAAACAGTACACATCATCTTATCCCTCTCTCATCTATGATTTGATTTCTGGTTCTACTTATTTTTATTTTCATCTATCCCTTCCAAGTTGTAGATTGCATCTTGGATTTAGTTTTCTTTTTTTAATCTTTCTCCCTAAAGTATTGTTTAATTAGGACCCCCATTGTTGCAAAAAGGAAATATGAAGATTCATATTTTGACATTATTAACCTAAGGGTTGATAGTCATTTAATTATGTCGATCTCATTTCCTAATGAAATAAGAAAGTTAGGTCCATCAAACCCCATTTTCCTTTATCCCATATTTGAAAAGGACAAGAAAAGAACACCCTAATTTTCTTTAGTTCAATCACTTATTCCAAATCATTACATGAGTGTTGAGTCTTATATGATGTTTTATTTTATATTTAGTACATAATTTATTTATTTTTGTTATCCAAAGGGTATCCTTAGTGACTCAAGCCCAGCGGGTTCCCTTTATCAGGCATTTAGTACATAATTATTGTGTTTTTTTTATAAAGGAAAAAATGGGTTTTACAAGGACTTGAAACCACAGAGTTTACAGAAAGTAGGAATAAGCATTAAAGTCACCAAAGACAAAGAGGTTGCAGAAAAATAAATCCTAAGAAAAACAACAGCCACCAACTCAAGGCCAGCAATGGCCACCAAAAAAAAACCAACAAGAAACCCCCATGACATAATTATTGTATGTTACATGACATTATCATTTTATATTACAATTGTGATTGATATGATAATTTTCGCATACAAGAAATACCTTCATTACTATATATAAATGGACTACATTTACTACTTTTTCAAATACCTTTTGTATTAGTATTTATTGAAATAGGCCTTATATCATATAGTAAATATTCAAATTTTTTACTTACATTAAGCTCTTATCTACTTGGTGAGAGTCCATTACAATTTTCTACATAGTTAGTGATTTCCCATTTTTTCTTAAATCTCTATTATACATGGTTTAGGCTATGTCCTCCCATAGGAGGTGCTAAAAAAATATTATGTGGGCCTACATAACATAGTTTTTCATACATATATATATATAGTAAAATTAAAGTCAAAATAAATAGTGAGACATTGGTGGTCTACAATTTGTATCTCTATCCTCTTTCCTCTAAATGTATCAATCAGAACTAAAACTAAATATAAATATATAAATTTGTCTATGATTTATACACTTGCATGAGAAATATAATATATCATGTGATGGTTTGAAGAAATAGATCCATTCAAATTTTTATTCAAACAAAAATGTACCAAATCGATGTGTGTAAATCCATGGAAATAAAACTATATCCACATAAAAATATGTATACTTCCAATAATATAAACATAAGAGAATGGAAAGAAAAATGAGAGTAGGGAATTGTGACATGACTTGAAATGTGTATGGAAATCCTTCCCCTTTTTTCTATGCTCCAAACCTATAAACTAAGAAAAAGAGAATCAAATATAAATGAAACACAATTTATAAAGTTTATTTCTAGGTTTAGTGCTTCACCTCAGTAAAATAGATCCAAGGTTGGATCATTATATTCATCCAATTGTTAAGAATTATTGTGCATGACACTAAGAAACTTAATTAATTATAGTGGCTTTATCCATATTAAATCTAATAACCTAAATTTTCTTGGCAACAGATCATTTGATTAGGTCTCCTCAATCTATGCCACAACTTAACAAGTGGTATAATATAATTAAAAGCTATCATAATTTTTTTAATTTATGTTAGACACAGTGAACAAAATTTAATATTTTATTAAATTAAAGGGATGATTTAAATTTACTTTATTAAAGGATGGCTTCACCTATCACTTCCCTATTATTAATTTAGTTTAGTTATCTCGCAAGTAAGTAGGTTTTTAAGTTATGATAATCACTGAGGTGAATAAATTATAGCCCCTGATAGTTTAATCTATTTGATAACTTGGAATTTTAAATATATAATAATAATTAAGTAATGACAACATTAGTGAACCTATTTGGAAGAAAATTTTAATATTTTCTAGATCTGATAGAGTTGGTAATGAATTCCATAATCTTTTAAGAAATGGGTGGAAACGAGTCAAGGTTTTAATCCATAGCTACAAATAATGAATGAATTAGTGGTATAATGTAAGTAATCCTTAATGGGAGAATTAAATAGTTTTACATCAAGTTTGCAATAATCTAAACTAGAGTAAAAAATCATAAACATTATCCATTATCCTAAGGCCTTAGATCCTAGCCCCTAAGGTTTGATCTTACTCAAAAGGAGACCATTTGCATTATATCCAATGTTCTATAAGTGCATGGTTTTTTTCTTACATGTAAGACTTCATTAATGACCACCTAGGATCATTCATTAGTTTTTCTTCCACAATATGAGCAAAAAATTTCACACTTTATAACATTTTATTTCATACCTTATTAAGTTGCAAGCACAAATCAATGTGATTTTCACCCTCGAAAGAGTGTGGAATCATAAATGACGTGTCAAATAATATTTGTTTGAATTTTATTGTCACGTAATTTTGTGCATGAAATATATGCATAAAAGATAATCATATGAGTGTAATATATAAGGATAATGAGTGCAAACATAAGAAAATTGGATGAGTATAAATGCAAGTATATAATAATCATAGAACTAATATAATATGTCAACATTAATAAGCATATAATAGGATCACTAGGAATGAACTTGGAAGCTTTATAATATCTTCTAATTATTATAAACAAATAAAGTTACAAATCATGTAATCAAATATGTTAAATAGCATCATTTTCAATATTTTATAAAACCCATAATCTTCATTAACATAAGATCGTGATTCTAGTAATGTTTGATTACGAGAAAATTATAAATTTGCAATGATCATGAGATTTTTCTTATCTTTTCAATATATTATGAATATAATTTATTAGATGAGAATTTTGTAATATATTCTCCTCAAGTTGACATAATCATCAAATGGTAATTTTGAAACAATGAGATAATTTGGAGCAAGGTTGAGACACCATTTCTAACATTTTTTAGTTAGATATTATTATTTATGTCTTTTATTTCTCAATCTAGTTTTTCTTTTTATTTTTCTTCGATTTACCTTTATGTTGTATTTGAATCATTTTCTTCTTTACAATGTGGATCGCACAAAGATTCCTCTATTGGTGCATATTGACACAAGTGACTTTCGACATGTGTTTCTTTATCCATGTCACTTCTTCATTTTTTCTATATCATTTCTATTTGGTCCTTTTACTTATTTTATGTATATTTTGATATTGATTATTTATCCATTTCACTTATACTCCCTTATAATTTGGCTTATTTTTATAATGTTTTTAGCATATTTCCTATTTTTATTTCACATTCTATTTTATGATTCATATTTTATTTCATCTCTTAAAAAAATATTTCCTTTTTATTCTTCCATTTTTTTCCTCTATTCTTTCCTATGTGCAATATTTGACTCATATTTCCTCATTTATCTTATATGTAGCATTTAGGTTTCAACTTCCTCCTTTATTCTCTATGTTATATGATGTTATTATGTCTCTATATTCCTTATGTTTAATGATTATTATGTTATCTATGGCATGTTCATTGTTCTTATTATGGTAAAGTTTACAATGAAGGAAAATGTAACGTGTGCATGAATTAGGTCAGCCTTAAATTTGATTATCTTCTCAACAGGTGAATAGGATGAAGTGTGGACCAATAATTAAGGTTGAGGACACTCCACAAAAAAATTCAAAACACGCCGTAAGGATCTGCAAGTTACAGGGAAGATCCACAACATATCAAACTAGCCATTAGGCTTGAAACTTATTCTGGTGCCAATTCAAGAAACTAAAACTTAATCCAAGAACAATAACTTGTCGAAAAAATATCCAATCGATTTCAAATCTTTGAATAAGGAAAATGAACATGTCCACGATGAAAACATAGATCCGCAGGGTCTGGTGAGAAAATATGATAAATCTGCCAACTTGAAATGAACAAGAATGAGAACAAAACTGAAATGAAAATATTTTTCATTGATCCACGATTACAAAGAACCTAGGATGCTCCTGCATCATACATCTAGGGATAATTTAAAATTGAGTCCCTGACTTTGCAAGGGGCTAAAGGAAAACCAATACGGTCTACCTGAGTCTGAGAAATCCAAGAAGAATCCTCTCCTAATTTTCCTTTCCACTTCATAAGAAATTCTTTGTACTATCTTCCACACATTTTCCTCCCATCTCTAACATCCAAAATCTCTTCTATCTCATTTGATTATTGCTTTGGAATCTTTTTCTCTAATATTGCATTATTGTCCTCACTGAATTCTGCTTCATGGTACTAATGTAGATCTGCAATGTTGAATATAGGTGATATACCCATGTAATTCGATAACTCTACTTCATATGCGTTTCCTAAATGAAATTTCTTCAAAATCTTATAGGGTAAAAAATTCATCATTTTGAGCTTATTGTATTTTCCAACTGGAAATCTTTCCTTCCTCAAATACACCATGACTTCATCTCCAACTTCAAACTCCATATGTCTCCTCTTTTCATCTTCTGGCTCCTTATAATTTCGGTTCATATCTTCCAATACTTTAGTATGCACTTTCTTCATATGTTCTACAAATTCCTCTACTTCTGTACTCATTTTATCTTCCTTATTGATGTATCACAACTCTGATATAACTCTAGGATGAACTCTAGTAACAATGTCAAAAGCTGTCTTTTCGATACTCTTGTCCACCGAATTATTGTAAGAAAACTCTACTTGTGCAAGGACTAAATCCCAACTTACGGTCTTCTCTCCAACCAAACATCTCAACAACTTCCCCAAACTCCTATTTACTACCTATGTTTTTCCATTAGTTTGTGGGTAAAAAGTAGACCTGAACTTTAAATCTATCTTTAACTTCTTCCAAAGTGTCTTCCAAAAGTAACCAACAAAATTTTTATCTCTGTCTGAAACAATACTCCTAGGTAATCCATGCAATCTAACCACTTCCTTGAAAAAAAAATTTGCTCCATGTATGGATCCAAAACTACCTATAACTTGCAAGATAAATTTTGTAGCTTGTTGGTCTATAGGGGTTTAACTTAGTCAAACCCCTTGTTGGTAATTAAACCCTTGATGATGAATGAATATTTGAAACATGTAATTATATGTTCAATCTTAATATTAAGTGTGTCTAAGACTAAGATCTATGAGAATTTAAAGGAGATTCTATCCAATTATGTTAGAATAGAAACCTAAAATGTAAGATGAACAATGCAAATGACTCACTAAAGAAGATGTCTAATCCCCTTAATAAGCCACTAACTGAAAATACCTCTTGTAGGCTGCAAATAAGATGATTATAGACGATGAAATAACTTATGAAATAAGTTCTTAGGCTTGGTTGTACATCTTGTGCATCTCCCAACACCTAGAATCCCTCATGACTCTCCATAGGAATATATCGTCAACCTTCACTAATGCTTGATCTTGGACACAAAATGAGCTTAAAGACCTTGTAATGCTGCTCCAAACTTAAATTTTGCTTTCTTCTTGACAATGAATGCTTGATCACATGAAATTTTTGTCTCTTAGCTTGCTTGAAATATACTTCTAGGTGAAATTATGTAAAATAACCTTGTATTTATACATAATTCGAGAATAAACCTCTAAATTCAAACAGTTCAAGCCGAAACCAGATCTGGAAATGAAAATAATTAAAATCTCACCATAATTAGATTTAAAAATGAGGTCCTTATTAAGGGAGGACCCATTCACCACCTAGGGTGAATGGGTCCTGGCACAAGTTTCCAAGACCATGGCTTAAGAAGATGAAAGAACATAAAAAACCATCATGAAATATGTAAAGAGAGGGGGTTCCTATAGAGGGAGGATCAATTCGCAACCTAGGGAAAATGGGTCTTAGCACAGATTTCTAGGACCTTGATTTTTCCCAATTAAATGTTATGTAATTTGAATTATTGGTGTCAGGATGGATTCTCGAAAGATGTCACAAATAAGGATTAAATTTGAATTAAAGGGTCCATAATTAACTCTAATTAACTACAATTAATTAATGAGACCCTAGATAAGTGTGAAAGTATGTTACAACACTTTACAACACCTAAAATAAGGTACAAGTACATTATATTAAAAATGGGCTTATTAGGCTCCATTCTTTAAAAGCACCCTAGAAAAGTGTGAAGGTGTGTTACAACACTTCTAACAAGGTAAAATTTTAGTAAATTTAGATTTAAACGGGGCCTAGATTAATGTGAATGTGTACAATACATTACAACACTAACCCAAGGCACAATCAAGTTAATTTTATTTGAGTTATTCCCAAATTAAGTGTGAAAAAGGACTAT
Source organism: Sequoia sempervirens (assembly GCA_007258455.2). Classification (NCBI taxonomy): domain Eukaryota; kingdom Viridiplantae; phylum Streptophyta; class Pinopsida; order Cupressales; family Cupressaceae; genus Sequoia; species Sequoia sempervirens. The sequence goes on along the minus strand of VDFB02109042.1, from coordinate 66,320,064 downwards.
TTTTTTTACACTACAAATGCTACATCACAATACTAGCTCAACAACATGCTTGATTCCTTGTGATCTTAACATGATGATAGATCTTTGATTTTTGCAATAATTGATGAATAAATATTCTCTTGAATGCCTTAGAAATTCTCTTGTAAACTCTCTTGACACTCTTGTGAAGTATTAGGATGCCTAACTCTTGACTACTAGGTTGATATTATGATTGCTTAGGTGAAATAATGATTTGAAGCCTTGTTTATATAAGAATTCCATCTAAATTACCCTTTATTACATCCCAAATGCCAACATTCATGAAATTTAAATTTAAAACCTTGATTTCCCAATCAAAACCCTAAAAAGGAGCCAAATGGGACTCATACACCCAAGGTGGAATATGGGTCCCACCATGCCTTTTTGGATAGAGGAAATATTGGGGAGTTGAGAAATTAAGTGTATTTGTTGATTATGTCGAGATCTTGGTTGAAATAAGTCTTGAGATCCATAATAAAGGGTCTTAAGGACATGTTAATGATGGTGTGAAGGTCATAAATGCAAGAGGGCCCAAAACTTAATGTGAAGGTGTAAATAAATATAATTTACAATATTAAATTAAGGCAAAAATAGGTCTATTTATCTTAAAAATTCCCTAAACATAATGTGAATGTGTAAAAAACCTTACAACACTAAATCAAGGCAACATTAGGATTATTTTAATGTTAATCATTACTAAATTAAGTGTGAAAATGTAAAGGATGACATTTTTCTACACTAAAATTACAAATCATTTTCTATTGCAAGGAGCTCATTCTCATAACTCATCTCGACTCATCCTTGTCTTGCGCTTACTGGGGGAAATGGGTTGGATAGCCTTGTCATGGTTTGGAATTTGGTGTTGTCCCTTTGGCTACTTATCTACCTTTCCTATATATTGATCAAGAATAGGATGCAAATAAACTGCTTTAGGTTGACTCGCATGTGCCACACTAGTCTTTTGATTTGTTTCCTTTTACATGTTCTTTGTGTGATTGCATATGCATAATGTGATCCCTTGTACTATTTTATTGGATGTATCTCTCTTAATGTGTATTCCTCTATATGTATCTATATTCCTCTATATGTCGTAAACATTTAACTTTTATCTTTTCACTTGTCTTGTGTTTTCCTTTTGAGGATGACGCAAGGCGTCAAGACATCTAGGTCTCTTCCATCTTTTCCCAAAATATTTTTCTTTTCTTTTACTCTCTATGTGTCATTCTTCCTATTTTGTGAGTATTTAGGGAATGATAATGTTTCTGAGCTCTACTAAGATAATATAGCAAAGATATATTAATCCTAAATCTGTAGATCCCTTATGTGTTTTGGATTTCATTTTGGGGGGAACCCCTTCTCATGACGTAGCTTCATTTGGGAACATATGACATGGCATAGGGATTTCCGAATAAGCTCTCATGTCTTATTTATCTAGCATTGAATATTGGCTACTTTAAAGTAAATTTCTCCCAGCAATGGTGCTAGCAATTTCTTTAATGTGGGGGCATACATTGTCATTATTTTTGAAAATTCAAACATTCCTCATGTTTCATTATCTGATTTTATTTCTTATTGTGATGCATCCTTTTCTTGGTGGTGTGATTTGGTTTGATGTCCTTTGAGAGTGTGATATTTCTTGGCATACAACTTTCCTCTTAGTAGTGATGCTACATGTTACATTGCCTAAGTTGTGATTCTTTTATCCTTGACTTGTCCTCTCTTGGTGACAGTAGGCACAATGAACCCTAAGAGGAGACCTAACATGGACTAAGAAAAGTCCTTTTGAACAAACTTTTATTTACATTTTTCTCATAAGTGTTTAGCATAATACAACTTGTTAACCTTGTGAAGCCCGAAGTTCTAGTTTCTATTTTGTGGTACCCTATTAAAGTTATTAGAGGGATAGCTTTGGTCTGATTAGTACAATCAGAGCTTGTAGACTTGGCATGAATTTCTCATTGTATGGTGAGAACCTGTAGACCTGGAATGACTTTCCAACTAAACCACCTCTATAGGGGCTCACCTAGTGGTTGGCCTAAGGTTCCATTAGCCCAGAGTGAGAATGTGTTGTTTGCATAATGGAAATTGAGTTCCACTTTTCAACATCTTTGGATAAACATCTGAGACATGTTCCAAATCGCATCATTTAGTTGAGGCATGTTCCACATCATCTCTGAAATTCGAGCCTTGATTTTCCTTATTCTTAGCTTTTCTTTTGAGTCTTTAATATTGTATAATTGACTACATTTGTCATTGTTGCATACATATGTTTTGAATGTCTACTTTAGTGTGAGTTTTCACTTGTGCTCATCCTCTTACTAAAGTGGGGACTAAATGTAGTGTAGAAAAATGTATCTTGTTTATATTTTGACACTTAACCTAAAATTAATGTTAAATTAGATTTAATTTTGCCTTAATTTAGTGTTGTAATATGTATTTCACATATTTGTATTAATTTTATTTCCCTATTAATTAAAATGAACCTAATAATTCCTTATTTATAGTGTTGTAATATGTATTTCACATATTTGTATTAAGTTTATTTCCCTATTAATTAAAATGAACCTAATAATGCCTTATTTATAGTGTTGTAAAATGTATTTATTTACAATCTCACACTTATTTAGGGATCCCTTAATTAATTGAGCTTAAATTTCCTTACTTGGACCTTTTAATTCAAATCCAAGCATAATTAATTGCATTTTTTTAAGAGAAAACCCAACATTCATTAATGCCAATGCATAACACTCCTCATTTAGTAATGTGTCTCTTAGGTGAGTGACCTAGGACCCTAATTTAAAACATGATTTTGAAAGTATTTTAATGATTTCAAATCCATAATTCAATGTCATCTTGTGATATGTGAATTTCAAGATATTAAGGTTACATACATATAAATATAAGGTTATTTTCTAAGTTTCACCTTGTTGGAAGCCTTGCAATATGAGCATGAGGTATGGATGGTTGTGCTAGTTATGTTGTCATTGATGGGTATGTGTAGGATCATCATTAAAAAAATAGGCCCTTAGGTGGCGATGAAATTCAACAAAATCATTTGAAGTTAGGCAATTTGATGCAAAAAATTTGAATAAGTTATCTATATTATTTCAAAAATATGTAAGAATAGAATCTCTATAAAATTGAATGTAGTTTCTAAACTACTAGGTTTAGTTAAGAAAAAATCTATTTGGTGAAAATTTGAAATTTCAATGTAGTAGTACTTAAATTTCAGGGAAAAAATAAGAAGTAGGTGTTTTTCTGACCACCCTAACCACAATAAAATGATAATATTTTTTATAATATTTTAGATATAAGTAGAGGACTCATGTCCCAATGTGATGCATATTTTTTTGTAATTTTTTTCCAAGTTAATAATTAATTATGAATTTTTTATTAAAAATTTAAAAAAATATAAAAAACCCGTATGTCTGACCACCTTAACTTGGTCAAAACTTCATGAAATTCATTTTTTTTAATCCTATAGTATGTGAAGCATAAAATCTAATGCATGTTTCAGAATCAATAAATGTGATGTCGTTTGAAAGTTATAGATGTTTTTCATCCAGCCTATCAATTAGGACTTTATTCATAATTCAAATAGAAAATGAATAATAATAATTTATTAAATTCAAAGTAAAGCATAATTTATATTGGTGGAAAGCTGAAAATATCCTTTCAAAACCCTTTTTGTTTCATCAATTTTGGGTGAAAAAAAAGTCATCAGCCACATACCCTACACATACGCATTAAATCACCACATTTTGGCCCATCATGATCCTTCACGTACCCTGATGTCAACATGGTAATAAATACATGATGATGACTACATGGGAAGTTTGCTTTGTTTACTAGAAGTTGTTCTCTACCGGTAACACTCCTTTGTGATGGATCAATATGTTGAAATTTGAGTCTGGAACTCATCATAAGATTTGATATGACTCTAATCTCCTAACCATGTGTTTTTGAATCATTCAGACTACTTTTTCTTGGATCTTAAGACACTATTTTTTACTATGAACAGAAAGTTATCTCTGACAGAGCTCAACTTTGTGTCCTACTATTGTTTTGTTTATGGTGTATTGTGTGGGAGACTCTGCATTCTACTAAGGTGAATATTCTTATGTTGTGTTTGAGTTGGAAGTCTCTTTACTAGTAGTGTGATGGGAAATTAATGTGTTCTCAGATTCAGAAGGTGTTTGATTTGAGGATTATTTTCTGGTTTGAAGAAATTTGTGTAGTATTGGTCGACTCAGTGAGTGCAATATATTATGAAGACTAATAGCTGACTTGGCATAATGCACTACATGGATAAAATGTTAAGTCTTATATGGTGCCAAGCTATTTTATGAATAAGATATGCTTGTATAGACACATATATAGAAAATATTCTTTGAAGATAGAAGAAGAAGAAGAAGGAAAAGGAAAAGGTGTGAGTGTGTTGTGTGTGAGCAAGTGAACAGAGGAGAAGATCAAAGCTTAAATACTTTATTGGTGGCATAGATTTGTTGAGCAATGCAGTACTTTTATTCTGAGCTTCAGTGGAACTAAACCCTACACATTGGAGGTGTATTCCATCAATTCATTCTTTGGCAGTGAGCCACTATCATTGTATCTTGGCAGTGAGCCATCTTTTGTATTTAGGATCTGAGCCTTTTAAGGACAGTGAGTCCTAGTAGTGAGCCCCATAATATTTTGTATCCAAGTATAATATATCTTGAGTTAACCCTCACCATGGTTTTTCCCTCATTGGGTTTTCAATGTAAATATCTTGTTGTTCTTGTGTGTTGCATTGACTTGGTTTTATGTTCTCTCTTAATGAATCAGTCAAAATAGAAATAATGGTTAAGTGGATTTTATTATCAATTACTGGAATATTGATTCACCCCCCCTATTTTTTTTTTCTCTTGGAAGTTGCCACTTCAAAAAAATTAGAAAAAATGGAAGCCCTAAAGGAAAAGTTGATAAAATCAATTTAGCACGTTGAAAAGCTACAAAGTACATGTATGAATGCATGTGACCTATTGACTGAAGGAGAAGAAATCATTACTAGCCTGCAAGAACAACTGGATGAGAAGAAAAGAATTGAATAATATCAGGAAATTGAAATTCGAAAGAAGATGGATGAATGTGTGAAGCTTGAATTAGAAGCATAAATCCTAAGATCTAATATGGAGAAGATAGAGAGTTTTGAAGAGAAATTTAAGAAAAGTGCAACAATGCTTGATGACTTGATTAATTCTCAAAGACTGTAAAGGGATAAGAGTAGTTTAGGATTTGAAAGAGGTCAAATTTTTAAAGTGAATAAATTCACTGAAAAGATGTAGTACAAGGATAAAAAAATTCAAGGAGCAAATAAGAAAATATGAAAAAATTCCTATAAAATGACATGATGCAAAAAGGTATTTATATTTCAATGGTGTTTGTCATTCCTGCAAGAGATTTTTTCATAAAGAAAAGGAATGTAAGAATAATGCTAATGATTCTAACGGAAAGAAGAATGGATGTAAGGATAAAAAGGAAAATGGAAAGAAGAATGTTACTTATTGTAAGTGCAGAAAATTGGATCATCTTAGTAAAACAATAGAAGGAAGAATAACAACTATCTGGTGAAGAAGAATGATCGAACCTTTGATCTGGAAGTTACAAGAAAAGAAATGAAAAGGATTTGGAAAAAGGATTCATCAATTTTGTCTGTGTCGATCTTTAGTACACATACTCCTGTCAATTTCTAAATGAAAGTAGGGGCTAAGGGGGTGCAATCATGAGAAAATATAATAAACCCCTTATTGGTTCTTATGTCATATCATGACAGAGGTATATTTAATGTGGTAACAAGATTAAGGTATATTTCACATGTGTGAAGAATGAGGTTTGCAAAATTTGAAAGAATGGAGGTTTACATAGCTTTCGAAGCAATCTACATGCAAGATGAAAAATTTATTGCAAAATCATTTGGAATGGACTTGGAATAAGATCATATAACATTAAAGACCTATGTATTTTCGGAGAAGCGAGGGAAGGAAGTTTTGACTTGGGAATTCAAAGTTTCAAAGTTTAAAGAAAGTAATATTCGATGTGTGTTTTGGAAACAAAACATCTATACATTTTTAGAGATATTTATGTTTGCACAATCTTTTATTGTTATTGATGGATAATTCAAAGATTGTGAATTGTGCAGATAAAGCTAGATTAAAGAGATATATGAGGAATGTGTTGGAAGAGTTTGTTGGTGCATTCTCTTGCATCCCTCTAAGACTGTTTCCTACAAAAGATATCTATGCATTTTTTTACAATAAGATTGAAGAAATGTCATCAGTTCAGTTGAATATGCTTTTGGAAAATGAATTGAATTATGATGCTTACAAAGTATTAGCCGAGAAAAATTTGGATGTTTGGAGGAAATTTCCTTTGTTTGAATTTGAAAAGAAATATATTCAAATTGTATTGAGGATAATTATTGATGAGCCTTTGTTGATTGATGAGGTACATCTGGTTACCACAGAAGTAATTAGAGATGTAACTAGTCTATGTTCCTTTGGACCGGTTCCTAAGCTAAAGACTATGAATGAGAAAGAAATAATTGAGGTTACACATGCGAGTTCAAAAGAAAAGGAAATTGGGTTAAGATTGATTGTTCATCCAGTAATGAGGTATGTTGCTATGGTCATTGTTCATAAATTTTTTATCCCTAAGAATGACTCTACAGTTTATACTGTTGTGGTGAATGTTGCTATTGACATGGTGTTATGGAATATCACTTTTGTGAACTACGTCGCATACATATTTTGAATAATTTAAAAGAAATCAAGAAGAACAGGAAGAATAATTTTCAGTATGGAAATTTGGTTGTTTGTCTACTATTTTACTTCTTTTTTTTTAAATCGGTAATAAGAAATTTAGAATGGTCAAATCCAAAGCATGTTTCCTATCAAATCAGGAATTTCATGATAAATATTGGTAATTTGGATGCACAAGAGTCTTCCCTTACTGCATTCATTGAAACATTTCAGATGAGGATGAACAAAAGGTCTAGGATTCTAGTAAGTGTGGTGGAAAGATACTCTAGAAGCATAAATTTTCTTGTGTCTACAAATTTTGGTCAAATGGAAGTAGTTGAATCAAGGTTGGCTTGGATATATGAATTGGTTTATGAAGTGTCAGAGACTAAAACTGATAAATATGCTAAAATTCTCTTAGAAATACCTAAGGATCTCAATGAAAGTACCCCCGTTAGAAAGACCGAAACATGGAAGAAAAGGAAGTGTGTAGTGAAGAAAGAAGGTGCAGAAGAAAGCAAGCTTGAACATGAGCATGAAAGAATAAAAATTCAAAGAGCTTTGAAAGATCCGAAGAAGGTTATTCCCGATGCTAATTTTGATTCATCTATTTTTGTTGTGGAGAATCTTCGTGGCATGATTAATTCTTTGAAAGTCTACATCTCCGGACTTAAAGAGTTTGTTGGAACTAGGTCTGATGAAGAATATTTGAATGATATCAAAGGAAAATGTGTGAATTCATACAATCAAGTAATGAAATAATTGTAAAATTTACAAGGTTATGAAGAATAGGCACAAGAACTACTCTCCTTTTGTGTAGATTAGTCTAGAAATACATTGAATATGATAAATTAAATAAGAATGAGTGAGTCTCAACTAAGCACTTAGGTAGATACAATCAAGTTAGCAGAAGATAAAGACAATTGGAGGTGGTCCTACATTATGCAACTTTAGGAAAAAAAAATCTCTCTACAGGATCGAAGAACAGATGTCATTAAAAATTTTGTGGCACTCAGAGACATCATTAAATTTAGACATACTTCTATTTCTAGTGCTCTTGGTTGTATTGGTGAAATATCATAAATCAATCTTAGTCCCAATACTTTGACATATGGTATAGAGTCTCTAACTAAACTTGAGCTATTTTACAATACTCTTGTCATTGCAAAAGGTTCATGGGAAGAAGGTAAAGCATCATGGAAGGCTATTCTAGACAATCTCAGAGGTTCCTCTTCTGGTTAAATCCGTGTTCATATCTTTTTGGCTACCTTTTGATACACATTCTTATACCGAACCACTTCCTTTTTTATTGTTGTCAAAGGGGGAGAGATAATGAGAAGGATAAATAAAAGAGATAGAGAGTTAGAGGAAAAACTTTTCATGAAGATTATTTTTGATAAGGGGAGTGAGTCAAAGCATTTAGTTGTAGTATACTTGAGAAAGTTTTTAGTTTTTTTCATGCATGTTGCTATCAATGCCAAAGTGGGAGACTTTTGGAAGCCTTGCAACATGAGCATGAAGTATGGATAGTTGTTTTGGTTGTGTTTTCATTTATGTCAACATGGTAATAACTACATGATGATGACTACATGGGAATTTTTCTTTGTTTACTGAAATTTGTTCTTTGTCGATAACACTCCTTTGTGATGGATCAATAAGTTGGAATTTGAGTCTGGAACTCATCATAAGATATGATATGACTCTAATCTCCAAACCATTTTTTGTTGACTCATTCAGACTACTTTTTCTTAGATCTTGAGACATTATTTTTTCTATGAATAGAAATTTATCTCTGACAGAGTTCAACTCTGTATCCTACTATTGTTCTGTGTATGGTGTACTGTGTGGGAGACTCCACATTCTACCAAGGTGAACATTCTTATTTTTTGGTTGAGTTGATAGTCTCTTTACTAGTAGTGTGATGGGAAATTAATGTGTTCTCATATCTGGAAGGTGTTTTCTTTGAGGATTATTTGTTGGTTTGAAGAATTTTGTTTAGTCTTGGCCGACTTAGCTAATGCAATATATTATGAACACTAATAGCCGACTTGGCATAATGCACTACATGGATAAAATATTAAATATTATATGGTGCTGACCTATTTTATGAATAAGATATGCTTGTATACACACATATATATACAAGATGCTTTGAAGATAGAAGAATAAGAAGGAAAAAAAATAAAGAGAAGGAAAGGTGTGAGTGTGTTTTGTGCGAGCAAGTGATTAGAGGAGAAGATCAAAGCTTAAATACTTTATCAATGGTATAGATTTGTTGAAAAATGTAGTGCTTTTATTCTAAGCTTCAGTGGAGCTGAACCCTACACATTGAAGGTGTATTCCATTAGTTCATTCTTTGGCAGTGAGCCACTATCATTGTATCTTGGCAGTGAGCCCCAGAATATTTTGTATCAGGATATAATATACTATAAGTTAACCCTCACCGTGGTTTTTCCCTTATTGGGTTTTCCACATAAAAATCTTGGTATTATTGTTTGTGTTGCATTGACTTGGTTTTATGTTCTCTCTTGTTGAATCAGTCAAAATAGTAATAATGGTTAAGTGGATTTTATTATTAGTTTTTGGAATACTGATTCACTCCCCCTCTAAGTATTTCAGATGTTTAGTACACCTAGCAATTTTGATAAGAGCATCCTTATAGAAAATGTTATGATCAAGAGCATTGCAAGAGCATTTCAAGGCATTCACGAGCATATTTATTGAAGAATTATTATAGAAATCAAGATCCAATTTTCATATCAAGTTCTTCTTGCATCATGCATGTTATTGGAGCTAATTGATGATGTTGAGTTCATAATCCATGCAAGTGTTCAAAGTATTGTTTCTATTCAAGATTCAAGATCAAGATCCACATCCATTGAAGTCGTTTCATGCAAGTTGCGGATAATTTACATTCCAAAGTTTCATTCAAGGGTTTAGTGAGTTGTGACATTGCATTTGTTCATTCATCATTCCTTTCATGCTATTTCATTTCATTTAGAGGTTTAAAATTACCAAAATAGGGTTTTACATGTGCAAACCCCCATTCACCAATAAACAAAACATTTTTCCCTTTTGATGTGTGTAAATGCAGATTTTATAGGTGGATGAAATCTTGAAGATCCTTTGAAGAGGAAAATTGAAGAAAGTTGTAAATTTGTCAAAGTTTTCATCTCACGGAAACTCATTTATAGAATTTATTTTAATCTTTTCAAACCTAAAACCTAGGTGGATTGAGAGATTTAGAAAAGTAGCAGAGGCTCTTGAAAGTTGTAGAGAAACCCTAACATAGGATCGATTTTCCCCAAGGGAATGAGTCCATGTTCAGCTTTAGAAACTGCCTTTTGGTGACTGGTACACATCATCTTATCTCTCTCTCATATGTGATTTGATTTCTGGTTCTGCTTATTTTGATTTTCATCTAGCAATTCCAAGTTGTAGATTGTATCTTGGAGTTAGTTTTCTTTTTTTAATCTTTCTCCCCAAAGTATTGTTTAATTAGGACCCCCATTGTTGCAAAAAACAAAATATGAAGATTCGCATTTTGACTTGATTCACCTAAGGGTTGATAGTCATTTAATTATGTCGATCTCATTTCCTAATGCAATAAGAAAGTTAGGTCCATCAAACCCCATTTTCCTTTATCCCATATTTGAAAAGGATTAAAAAAGAAAACCCTGATTTTCTTTAATTGAATCACTTATTCCAAATCATTACATGAATGTTGAGTCTTATATGATGTATTATTTTATATTATTACATAATTCTTTGGTTTTTTGTTATCCAGAGGGTATCCTTAGTGACTCAAGCCCAGCGGGTTCCCTTTATGGGGCATTTTCTACATAATTATTGTGTTTTTTTTTAAAGGAAAAAATGTGTTTTACGGGGACCGGAAACCACAGAGTTTACAGAAATTAGGAATAAGCATTAAAGTCACCAGAGACAAAGAGGTTGCAGCAAAATAAAGCCCAAGAAACACATCTACCACCAACCCAAGGCCAGCAAGGGCCACCAAAAAAAATCCAAACAAAAAAAACCAGCAAGAAACCCCCATGACATAATTATTGTGTGTTACATGACATTATCATTTAATATTACAATTGTGATTGATATGATAATTTTCTCATACAAGAAATATCTTCATTACTATATATAAATGGACTACATTTAATAATTTTTCAAATACCTTTTGTATTAGTATTTATTGAAATGGACCTTATTTCATATAGTAAATATCATTCAAATTTTTTACTTACATTAAGCTCTTATCTACTTGGTGAGAGTCCATTACAATTTTCTACATAGTTAGTGATTTCCCCTTTTTTCTTAAATCTCTATTATACATGGTTTAGGCTATGCCCTCCCATAGGAGGTGCTAAAAAAATATCATGCAGGCCTATATAACATAGTTTTTCATAATTATATATATAGTAAAATTAAAATCAAAATAAATTGTGAGGCATTGGTGGTCTACAATTTGTATCTCTATCCTCTTTCCTCTAAATGTATCAATCAGAACTAAAACTAAATATAAATATATAAAATTTGTTTATGATTTATACACTTGCATGAGAAATATAATATATCATGTGAGGGTTTGAAGAAATAGTTCCATTCAAATTTGTATTCAAACAAAAATGTACCAAATCAATGTGTGTAAATCCATAGAAATAAAACTATATCCACATAAAAATATGTATACTTCTAGTAATATAAACATAAGAGAATGGAAAGAAAAATGAGAGTAGGGAATTGTGACATAACTTGAAATGTGTATGGAAATCCTTCCCCTTGTTTCCATGCTCCAAACCTATAAACTAAGAAAAAGAGAATCAAATATAAATGAAACACAATTTATAAAGCTTATTTCTAGGTTTAGTGCTTCACTTCAGTAAAATAGATCCAAGGTTGAATCATTATATTCATCCAATTGTTAAGAATTATTGTGCATGACACTAAGAAACTTAATTAATTATAGTGGGTTTAACCATATTAAATCTAATATCCTAAATTTTCTTGGTAACAGATCATTTGATTAGGTCTCCTCAACCTATGCCACAACTTAACGAGTGTTATAATACAATTAAAGGCTATCATAATTTTTTTAATTTATGTTAGACACAATGAATTAAATTTAATATTTTATTAAATTAAAGGGATGATTTAATTTTACTTTATTAAAAGATGGCTTCACCTATCACTTCCCTATTATTAATTTAGTTTAGCTATCTCTCAAGTAAGTAGGTTGTTAAGTTACAATAATTGCTGAGGTGAATAAATTATAGCCCCTGATAGTTTAATCTATTTGATAACTTGGGATTTCAAATATATAATAATAATTAAGTAATTCCAATATTAGTGAACCTTTTTGGAAGAAAATTTTAATATTTTCTAGATCTGATAGAATTAATGGTATAATGTAAGTAATCCTTAATGGGAGAATTAAATATTTTTTCATCAAGTTTGCAATAATCTAAACTAGAGTAAAAAATCATAAACATTATCCATTATCCTAAGGCCTTAGATCCTAGCCCCTAAGGTTTGATCTTACTCAAAAGGAGACCCTTTGCATTATATCCAATTTTCTATAAGTGCGTGGTTTTTTTCTTACATGTAAGACTTAATTAATGACCACCTAGGATCATTCATTAGTTTTTCTTTCACAATATGAGCAAAAAATGTCACACTTTATAACATTTTATTTCATACCTTATTAAGTTGCAAGCACAAATCAATGTGATTTTCACCCTTGAAATAGTGTGGAATCATAAATGACGTGTCAAATAATATTTGTTTGGATTTTATTGTCACGTAATTTTGTGCATGAAATATATGCATAAAAGATAATCATATGAGTGTAATATATAAGGATGATGAGTGCAAACATAAGAAAATTGGATGAGTATAAATGCAAGTATATAATAATCATAGAACATGGTAATATAATATGTCGACATTAATAAGCATATAATAGGATCACTAGGAATGAACTTGGAAGCTTTATAATATCTTCTAATTATTATAAACAGATAAAGTTACAAATCATGTAATCAAATATGTTAAATAGCATAATTTTCAATATTTTATAAAACCCATAATCTTTATTAACATAAGATCGTGATTCTAGTAATGTTTGATTAAGAAAAAATTATAAATTTGCAATGATCATGAGATTTTTCTTATCTTTTCAATACATTATGAATATAATTTATTAGATGAGAATTTTATAAAATATATTCCCCTCAAGTTGACATAATCATCAAATGGTAATTTTGAAACCATGAGATAATTTGGAGCAAGGTTGAGACACCATTCCTAACATTTTTTAGTTATATATTATTATTATTTATGTCTTTTATTTCTCAATCTAGTTTTTCTTTTTATTTTTCTTTGATTTACCTTTATGTTGTATTTGAATCATTTTCTTATTTACAATGTGGATCACACAAAGATTCCTCTATTGGTGCATATTGACACAAGTGACTTTCAACATGTGTTTCATTATCCATGTCACTTCTTCATTTTTTCTATATCATTTATATTTGGTCCTTTTGCTTATTTTATGTATATTTTGATATTGATTATTTATCCATTTCACTTCAACTCCCTTATAATTTGGCTTATTTTTATAATATTTTTAGCATATTTCTTATTTTTATTTCACCTTCTATTTTAGGGTTCATATTTTATTTCATCTCTTAAAAAAATATTTCCTTTTTATTCTTCCATTTTTTTCTTCTATTCTTTCCTATGTGCAATATTTGACTCATATTTCCTCATTTATCTTATATGTAGCATTTAGGTTTCAACTTTCTCCTTCTTCCTCTTCTATGTTATATGATGTTATTATGTCTCTATGTTCCTTATGTTTCATGACTATTATGTTATCTATGGCATGTTCATTGTTCTTATTATGGTAATGTTTACAATGATCCTAATGTACTTTAATTTTACATATTTTCTTATGATAGTCACATATTTACATATGTTTATAATGCTTATAACCTATGCTCATGTGTTTTATATTTTTATGCTCCTTACATTTACATCTCCCATATTTTTTATCCTTATCATAGTATCTTTGAATCTTAAGTCTCATTCTTGAAATCCTTATCATGCTTACATCATATGATCCCATGTATAAGATCCATAAATCATGTTTACATATTATATTCTCATATTTATAATCCATTTTATACTTTTCATTACATGTTAAAATGAACCTTTCTATAGGAACCATGCCCATATAATGTTAAATCCTATTTATGCCAACATGATTTTTATCTAGCATGTAGGGATATCATGATATTGGAATTTTATTATATTTAGATAGCATTAGGAATTCCTCCTCGATACTTTCTTTCATAATTATATTTTTTATTACTATACAATTTTAATATTGTCATTTTCTAATTATTTATATTTTCTAATTGCATTATTTAGTCCAAATAATTATTTCTCATGTATTTATTGGTACTTACAAGGTCATATTACTAAAAGTTTGTCTTTAATAGTTATAAGTGAGAAAATTGATGAGATTTCTCTTAGGAACTCATCTTGTACATGTAGAATTTATAATGTCACTAGGGAAGTTTTTCAATGTTGGCATTTTATAGCTCAATATTCTTTACTCAAATGAATATATATTCATCATACATGAACTTATTCTTTAAGTTCCAAACATGATTCCATGCTTACATCTTACTAACTATATCTCTCCACTACTATTTAACCTATTGTTATTTCTGATTTTTACATATTACATCACATGCTCTACTATCATCATGAGATCATCTATATAGGCTATTTCTTATAACACTTTAAAACTCAAGGAAATTCAATGGAAATATCATCCCCTTGACATTATCTACTCACATTCTTATCTCATATATTTTAATTTAATTTATTATTGTGTATTATATTATGTTACCTATTCCAATTCATTACAAAAGTATGGAGTCTTATATGATGTTTTATTTTATATTTACTACATAATTGTTGTGTGTTAAATGACATTATTTATATTATAATTGTTATTGATATGATAACTTTCTCATACAAGAAATGTCTTCATTACTATATATAAATGCACTATATTTTCTACTTAGTCAAATACCTTTTGTATTAGTATTTATTGAAATAGGCCTTGTTTCACATAGTAAATGCCATTCACATTTTTTACTTACATCAAGCTTTTATCTACTTGGTGAGAGTCCCTTATAATTTCCTACATAGTGATTTCCCAATTTTTATACCAAGAATAATCTCTTAACGTACTCTTTTACATTTTTGGGAATAGATTCAAAATGTTATAGCTATGCTCAATTTTAAAAGCTTCACAAATGCAAATCTTTGTAACTTTTAATTTTGTGCTTGATAGATACTTCTCTTTGTAATTTTTCCTTCTATGAGAGTACACATAAATCATATTTATGATATCTAACATGACACAAATAAGTATCCTCCGAGTATTTGAGAAATATTTGGCTTCAATGTAAAAAATAAATTAAGGCATCATTCTCTATGATGATGCATGAATTCCCTTATCAATGTCACATGCAATAAATTAGAGATGCAAGAACGAACTTCCATTCAATTTGATTTTTCAATTACTACATCTAATTGTCCTAGAGTGGAACAGTTTGGTGTGGCCTTCAACTATATATCCAATATTGTGGCACATTATGTATAATTCCTTAAAATTTATATTTGTGGCCTTGTTTATATTTAAAAAATTTAAATGCACCAAGATGAATGAAAAGGTAATAGTTAATAATATTTGATTTTTGAAAATGCATATGAGAGAATAACTTCAAACTTATCCAAACCACAATGCATACATATATATAATACAACATGTTATAATGTGTACACATTATGAAGAGTACAATTTTAATCTTAACTTCCTCACAATTTAATATTTATCATAAGAATAAGGTTTACGATTTTGAAGGATCACAATATATACAAAAATATAATGCATGCATTAATATGAGATGTTATTTTATATAAATTTTACATCCACATGTTTTAATATTTGTGGTGGATAAAAATTATCGTATTAAAAAGTTATAGTGTGTGCACGTACAAGTTAATACATTAATGGAAAGAAGTTAAACAAGTATGAAGGGAAATTTTGTCATCTTCCATCCATGTGTTTTAATATTTGTGGTAGATAAAACTTATCGTATCATAAAATCATAGTGCATGCATGTACAAGTTAATACATATAATACAAAAAAAGCTAAACAAACACAAAGAGGAAATTTGTCATCTTCCATCACATGTTTTAATATTATTGATACATAAAACTTATTGTATTGAAAAATTATAGTGCATGCATGTACAAATTAATATATTAATTAAAAAAAAAGTTAAAAGGAGAAATTTGTCATCTTTCATCCAGATCTTTTAAACTTTGTAATAGATATAATTTATTGTACTACAAAATCATAATACACACATACAACTTATACATTTATTGGAAAAAATTAATGGAATACAAACTAACATACTATTGTTTTCCATCCACTATCGTATCGAAAAAGCATACTCCATGCACATACAAATTAATTCATTAATGAAGAAAAAGTTAAAATGAATAAGAACAGAATTATGTCGTCATCAACTTAGAAGAAGAATTTCAGTTCAAATTGATTATGTCGCAAAGGGCTATATAATGAAATTCTATCTTCAACTTTAAAAAAGCCAACGAATAAAATAAATGTCTGCTGGTGCCATCTGATTGTTGGTACTCCCCTGTTGGTGCCATGTGATTGTTGGTACCCGCAGCAGAACAACGCCAGCGTCACGGAAGAAGAATTTCAGTTCTAAGTTGGTCTTTGGGAAAGATCTATATAATGAAATTCTATCGTCCTCAACTTAAAAAATGCCAACGAATAAAATAAATGGTCTGTGGCATGTTATCGGTAGTGCTCCCGCGTGTGAAATCCGCAACAGAACAACGCCAGTCCCAGTGAAGCAGAATTTCATCCGGCAAAGGGCTATATAAGGAGCTCAATCCCAACCGCTTAAAGCAAGCAAAAACCTGGCAAACCACGATATTGCATTGCTAAGAGCCGATATTAAATCCTGCCAGTCCAGCGGCGTAAAGGTGTTTTTGTCCCTCGATGGAGCCGTCGGAAGCGCAGAGGATGCGCAGAAGCTAGCCAGCTATCTGTGGGACAAATATCTCGGAGGGCAGTCTGCCGACAGTCCCATAGGAGATGCCGCTTTCGATGGTATAGACTTTGGTGACTACAAAGCCACGACGGAGCATTGGGACGATCTCGCCAAGGCCGTGTCCGCTCTTAGCACCCCCTCAAAGAAGGTCTATCTCAGCGCCACTCCAGTTCAACTACGTGTGGATCCAGTTCTACAACAACCCATCCTGTCAGTATGCCGACAACAGCCCTTCCAAACTGTTGAGTGCGTGGAAGGAGTGGACTGAATCTGTACACACTGTTCAAACACGGAGCTTCTACCTCGGCCTTCCGGCCTCGACTGAGGAACAAAGTAGCGGCTATATTGACCCGAACATACTCATCTCTGACGTGCTGCCTCAGATCAAGTCCTCCCCAAAATATGGAGGAGTCACGTTGCGGACCAAGTATGGCGACGAGAAAACCAAGTATAGCTTGTCAATTAAACCTCACGTAAGCATTAGTGGGGCATGTGCGGGAAACATAAGAGCATATCGGTGCCAGAATGCAGACAAAGCTTCTCTTGCGGTCTCTCATTGACGTTCCTACTTCAGCCTCTGTCTGAGAAGGAAAAATGTATTAAGCATAAATAACAGTTGAGCTTAGGTAATGCTCAGCCTGCTTTTCTTCAGCTCTTTGATGAGTGGATTTTAAGATATGTAATGATTTTCTATAAACTATGTACTATGTATCAATTAATGATAATAAGGGATTGTAAGATTTGTAGGGGTATATAATAATTTATTTAAAAAATAATAGTAATTAATTAATTCTACAAAAAGGATTTGTCAAAAAAAATTGGCATAACTAATAATTTTTCTAATTAAAAACTGAGAAAAGAAAATAAATAATATTTTCAAAATAAAATTGATAAATCTTGGGTACATAAATAAATAGTACAAAATTGAGAATCCACCTTAGATAAAATGTTGTGTATGATTTAATGGTGTGTAATAGATGCAAATGAAATAATGTTTAGACCTTATTAATTTTTTCGTAGTAGACATATGTAAATGGTGACACTATTTTCAAACATTGGAATGTCAACTTTGTTCTTTCTTTTTGCCCTATGATAATAGCGACTTTTGAAAGAGTTAAATCATGTGATTTGTTTATTGTCAACGCCCAAGCCAATTGTAAGTGTATTTGAATTGTGTAGACTCTTTGTATTGGGATAATTAGAATTACGTGTGGAATTTCCTCTTGAAATCACATCCATGAGTGACAATCAAATATACATATATATATTGAATATACCCTAGAGTTCCATTTACAAAATATACCTATATCAAAAGATTCGAAATTAACATATTATTATGTAGTCATATAATAAATGTGTAATGTAAGTATTGTTATTTACATAATTTTATATATATTATATATGTAAGTAATGTTTACATATTATTCATTAGGAACTTTTCTATTGTTATATTATGCATTTTGGTGTAAAGATATCACTAATGCTTAGTTATATATTTTAAAAGAATTGAAGGATTTTTTTATCAGCTTAGATCACTTTTATGATTATTGATTTGATCCTACCTGTTTGGATCTAACCTACTCCATAGATTCAATCTAACCTATAGATCAAATTACTAGATCTTTTATCATTGTCACCTCCAATTCCCTTTAATGTTCTCAATATGTCCTAACATAAAATAATATTTTTGTACCTTCTATTTCACACCTAGTAAGTATGATTACTCGCTTATGCCAAACCATGCAATGAAACAAAACAAAATAATTTATTAATATTATATTATAGAACACTATTTCCACTAAAATATGAAAAAAGTGTTAACAATGTAATAACAATTAAAAATTTACTATTCAATAGCATTGAATCTCGTGTTGCATGCATGACATACAACCGAGGGGGTATTTATATATAGCTAATGTTTTATTTTCTCTTTTCTTCCCCTTTATTTATCCTTTTGGAATGCAAATACAATTAGAAATGTGTTTTACACAAGCATCACAATATGGACTTAGCACTATTCTAACAAAAGATAAGAGTGTCTAGATATATAATTATTATCATAATAATATTTCGTCATATCAATGAACTAACAATGCTTATAACATAGCTTTCTCATTCATCTAGTGCATACATAAATAACACCATTGTTACAACACTATGCCTATACTAGGTTATATATCAGAAAACTAGAATAGGTATAGAAGACATACAAATTTCTCTTGCATGAACTAGTCTATTGAGAAGGGATTTCAACACAATGTGATCATTTTACAACAAACATTTACAATCTACAAAATAGAAGGGATCTTAAAACATAATTGGGTTCCTCCACCACGATTTCAAACTTGTTTGTAAAACAACAATGCAAATCACCTTTCTATAGGCCAATGGGATCTCACCTCCAAAACTTAGTGCAATAAGGTGTTCACCCCTAAGACTGGGGATACCACATGGTGACCAATTAAAAAATTGACACCAAATTTTATAGCCCGCTACACAATGGATTATAGCAATATTTTCACAACAAACTAGACACCATATTTGAACAATAACAGCAAGGAAAAATCTATATAAGAGTTCTTCCAAGAAACTCATAAAAGGGTGAGTGAGGATTCCATCTCACGAGAAGCTAAAATTAAGATAATGCATACAATTGTAACCATTTCTCCTTACTTCCACCACTTATGACTTCCAAAAACACAAGAGCAATGAGATTAGGGTGTTGTGTTTGAATCTCTGCCTATGCATTGAAGACAAGAGAAAGAGAAGGTGATTTTTTTTAGTGTGTGTAACACTTGCTTGCATCTAGTGAAAGGAAAGGTCAATGCCAAACACAACCAAAAAGAAAAGGTCATTGCAAACTATTATGGATAAAGCAACCCAACTAAGTAGATCGCGCTGTGTTGCCACACCCAATATAATGGACGTATTGCCTATTAATTGCATTTGAACTAGTAATATTCAACTATACTTAAGGTTTGTAAGTATTTTTATTGAATAAATCCAAGGAAATGTGGTCTCATTGAGTGCGATTAATAGATAGTGCAAAAGGAATATGAAATAGAACAAGCCTAGGGTGCAGCATTTTGATTTTAGATTTTGTGTGTATAAGGGTCTACAGGTAAAATTCTATTTTGGTAGTGTGTTAAGATAGATTGATCGGTCAAATGTAGAAGAATTATTCTCGTGCAGTCTAGAGAAGCAGTAAGAAAATTTATAGATCAGAGCGATAAGATCTTTGTTCGGGATTGTGAAGATGTATTAAAACTATTTGGTGAGTATAAACACCATCCCCTATGCTAGGCATGTGTTATTTCCCTGTTTCAAATAATTTATGATTAGGGTCTTCAGCATAGGAGTATTCATCAAGTGCTAGAAGGAACATTTTCTAAGTTGCAACTTCAAGTCTCCATTCAAGAGGAGAAAGGCGTTTAAGAGATTGAGTAAAGACAGTGGTATGAAAAATGTAAAAAGGAAACGTAAGATTTGTTTACTTTCTACACCTAAAAAGTATTATTTAAGGCAATCAAATTGGATAAGGTGAACAATAGGGGTTTATGTGTGTTTGGACAAGTTGATCCTCTGTAATACAAGTTGCTCGAATGGCTTATTATGGAATAAGTAGGGAAGTGAAGACCAACAACTAGGTAATATGTGTTAATTTTTAGCAAGATTAACTATTAGAATGAAAAGGTTACACTCCTCAATCAATAGGTGTTAGGAAGATGATCTGTAAGGCTGCATTATCTATTGAATCTACGATTTTTGTTATTGGTTCCTTCAATATGAATGGTGTACCTATCAAAGGATTTAATTAGGTTTATGTGATTTCCATTTTCACAAAGATTGATGTGAGTGGGGTCGATGTAAGAAAATATGATTATAAGTATTTTGAAAGGAAGGCACTAGTTGAACAAGTACTCAAGGTGGAAGAAGTTATTCCTAGTTTGATGCATTACTTGAATACTAGATTTCTCTAAGATAAGGAATGAACCCTCATGAGTTCGTACTTTGTTCCATCATATTGGAGGTTGGTGGCACTGGAGGATGGAGGAATTGTCATCATCTCAAGTAAGCTTCTTACTTTGAGATGATTCTTTGCATGAGAAGTGTTTTTGGATTTAATTTCTTGCTTTTCCTTGTTATTGCTAACAGAGTTGATGTATGCATATGTTTAAAAGTTCTATTTTTAGACACAGCTAAAGGGTTTGGTGACGAGCTCAGTATGGATTATTTCCCAGTGAGTTCACAAGACTATGACCAAGGATTACACTTTTATGAGGGTCAAGGGGACAACTTGGAGGATTTTTGTCAGATAATTATGGTCTAGACCAAGGGTTATACCTTTATGAGGGTCAACAAGACAACTTGGAGGGTGGTTTTCTAATAACTATGATCTATGATTTGAGAGTTCATGGGAGGAATAACTCAAGAATTTAGATCGGAAGTACACTTTTCTAAGGATTATGAGACAACTTGGAGGAGTTCCAATTGATTCAGGATTTGTTTCTTAAGAAGGAAAATCTTCTCAAAATTGTATACATATTTTTTTAACAGCAAATTTTCTTATGTAAGCCTTAAGGGGGGTCCTGCAGCAAGGTTATTTTGTGGTTTTAGAAACAATGTAATAAGGGGGAATGTTAGCATAGTTTAGTGTGACATTACATTGTTGATCTTTTTGATCAAACTACCACTACAGTTACGTTTCAGTTACAGTTATACCGACTCTAATCTCTCCTTATATATGTTATTGTTGAGTACCAATTGAATATATCAATAACCACAATATTTAGATCCTCAATTTTGACCAACACAAATTTCCCCCACATGAACTAGTCTATTGAGAAGGGATTTCAACATAATGTGACCATTTTACAACAAAAATTTAGAATCTACAAAAATAGAAGGGATCTTCAAACATAATTGGGTTCTTCCACCAAAATTTGAAACCTATTTGAAAAACAACAATTCAAAACACCTTTCTATAGGCCAATGGGATCCCACCTCCCAAACTTAAGGCAACAAGGTGTTCACCCCTAAGACTAGGGATACCACATGGTGACCAATTAAAAATTCTCACCAAATTTTATAGCCCACTACACAATGGATTATAGAAATATTTTCACAACCAACTAGACAACATATTTAAACAATAATACCAAGGAAACATCTAAACAATGGTTGTTTCAAGAACCTCATAAAATGGTGAGTGAGGATTCCATATTTTGGGAAGATAAAAGTAAGATAATTCATACATTGGAAACCAATTCTCCTTACATCTACCACTTATGACTTCGACAAATCTCAAAAACCCATATCATAGCTTCTACAACTCAAAAATTTGCAAATATATAACTTTATATAAATCACATTCGAACTCTTTCCCATGAATTAATTTTCCAAAAAGAGCCTCTAACTCACTCAAACCGCACACATGGAGTGCTCTCATAAAATATAGAGAGACTACTCCATCTTCCCCCAAACCCAACATCATAGAATAACATCAGGATTATGAATATAAAAATGAGAAAATTGAATGAGTATAAAGATAGGTATAATATCCATAGATGATAACTAAACATGAAAGAAAATATGTAGACTATGAAACATAGAAAATTTGAATCTTCCAAATAGAGAGCACTAATTCTTTATTTTCCATTCAAATATGAGCAATATGGGGTACATATCTAAATTATAACCATACATATAATCAAAAAATGGATTTTTGAGAGGTAAGAATGATGTGTACCAGTCACCAAAGCTTCTTTTTCAAATCGTCCTCTTCACAAATCTTCAACCTAAAACCTGCAAATCACACATCATAGAGAAGAAAATGTTGATTGTTAGTGGATAGGGGTTTTCCTTGGTCAAACCTCGTTTTAGTACTCAAACTTGATAATGAATTGAAACATGTAATTGAAGGAATGAGAAGTGAACATAACAATGTCACAACTTACCATAAGATAAAGCAAGGAGCATTACTATAAGGATCTTAAATGACCTTGAAAGGAATTCTACAAGAACAGTCAGGCTATTAGTGTAGATAGGACTAGCCACCATGGAAACCACCTATCAAGTACTTGACCTTGAGTTACCGTATAACCTACCCCTAGGATGCCCTTAGATTCATGCATTACAAGCAGTCCCTTCTACCTTCCACCAATTCCTAAAGTTTCCCCATGAAGGAAAAGAAGTGACCTTATATGTCGATCCTGAACCTTTCCACTTATGTACAAAGCTAGAAGAGAAGTATAATAAGATCAAACACATACATAGAAATTAAATAGCCTTCCATTCACTCTCTTGTGTTCAACCTTCCATGCTACAATCAACCTCAATTAAGACCACCTCAAGTGAGAAACTGAAAATAGAAACTAAGGCTCAAGTACTGGACAAGGGTAATGCGAACTACCACTTTAACCAAGCATTTTGTATTGGTATGCTCCCTCCAACACCTAGAATCTATGGAGGTCTAAAAGAGATTAAGCCTGCTCAGATAGTGCAAATGATAGAAAAATCACAAACCCTTCTAATAGACCCTAGCAGTAAAGGCTACCAACTATTTAAATAGATTGGATACAGTGGAATGGGCAGAATTGGGCTACACAAACAAGGTAGGTGGGAGCATATCACAGTGGAATAGAGAAAGAAAAATATGGGACTAGGTTATAAGCCAAAAGACATGGTTACACCAAAAACTAGACTAACCTCTTTTATGAAACAAGAAACTTCTGCTAGTGTTAAGGCATTGGATATCTACCATATAATGGAAAATTATTTACACATCGAAGACATATTCGATAAATTTTGCATTGATAGGTTTCCTCTCAGTTCATCAAATCCATTCCAAACATCTTTTATCATTCCAGAATGGACTCTAACGAGTATGAATGGGATTCCCCTTTATCACTTTTTATGATTCCCCTACTCCTAGCAATGACGGCCTAAACACCCAATGGAAAAAAGATACCAAAGCCATACTGACCATTTCCGCAACCTCTATAAGCTTTGTGGATAATTATGATAGGCTCCCACTTTGCTACCCATAACTGATAGATTGGGACCAACAACAATAGACACCTATTCTGGAACAATTCTAGAATGATGAGGAAATCATGAAGTACATGGGACTTCAAATAGACATACCAGTAGGGGATCACAAAGAAAGTTTCTTAATGGAACTCGAATAGGATGTATACTTTAGTGGAGATATTGAATCTTCTAGTTGCAAAATTGAAAGATAAAATGTTCATAAAAATAAACATGTGATCCCCTAGTGAAAACCACGGTGTGGCTCTATCGAATCTAGACAAGAAGAAAATAAAGGATGCATCTAAGGGTGAAAACCTCCCTGAGGCACTCGAGGATGGAGGGTTCAATCTCCCCATATCAGAATATCAAGATCAACAATCCTAGTAGAAGAAGTAGAGTCCATAAATGTTGGCATAGTAGAAGACCTAAAGATAACATACCACATGACATCACTTGATCCCAAAGAGAAAGAAAATTTCATAGCATTCATCAATGATAGTAAGGTAAATTTTTCTGAGAGCTATGCTAACATGCTTGGACAAGATCTGAAATTAGTGATATATCATTTAGACGTAGCCCTTGGAGCAAACCATATAAATAAAAAAGTTTTAAAAATGCATCCTTAGATAGTATTAGTAGTAAACGTAGAGCTAAAAAAACTGCTAGATGTGGATTGTATCAGACCCATCGATTATCCACAATGGATATCAAATCTATTACCAGTATCAAAACATAGTGGGGGCATAAGGATTTTCATAGATTTTAGATTTTCATAGATTTTAGAAACCTGAAAAAGGCCTGTCCAAAGGATGACTTTGCATTACCAAGTATAGACATGATCATGGATCTAATAGCACGGCATGAGATGCTATCCTTAATGGATGGTTTATCTGGATATAACTAGATAAAGATCTCTCCAAATAATCAACACAAAACAACGTTTACTTATTCTTGGGGAACCTGGTGTAGTCATGGTAGGAGGGTCATCAAAGAGAACAGTCCAGACCATGCGGCAAGAGTTACACAATAGAAGCCACATGAAATATGGAGGAAAATGTGGATTCAAAAATTCTTATTATCAAAAAATTTGATTACAATGAATCAACAATATTTGAATTCACAGATTCGGCTCACAGGCCTGATATAACGTGCTCAAAATATAGTATTCCTATATGCTCCTTAATTCAATCTAAAATATTACATATCAAAACCAATATTCATTCCTAACTTTCTTAACATTTTATACCTAATGATTTGTTACAACTATTTATATCATATCCAAAGATCTAGAATCCTTTGCGTCAGCCAAAGATCATTACAATCTCTGATGAAGGAAAATGTAACGTGTGCATGAAGTAGGTCAGCCTTAAATTTGATTTTCTCCTCAAAAAGTGAATAAGATGAAGTGTGGACCAATAATTAAGGTTGGGGACACTCCACGAAAATATTAGAACACACCATAAGGATCCACAAGTTATAGGAAAGATCCACAAGAGATCAAACTAGTCATTAGGCTTCAAACTTATTTTGTTGTTGGTTCAAGAAACTGAAACTTAATCCAAGAGCGATAACTTGTCGAAAAAAGATCCAATCGATCTAAAAATTTTGAATAAGGAAAATGAACATGTCCACGATGAAAGCATAGATCTGCAGGGTCTGGAGAGCAAATATGATAAATCCGACAACTTGAAATGAACAAGAACAAGAACAAAACCGAAATGAAAATATTTTTGGTTGATGTAGGATTGCAAAGAACCTAGGATGCTCCTGCATCATACATCTGGGGTTAATTGAAAAGTGAGTCCCTCACTTTGCAGGGGCTAAAGGAAAACCAATACGGTCTACCTGAGTCTGAGAAATCCAAGAAGAATCCTCTACTAGTTTTCCTTTCCACTTCATAAGAAATTCTTTATATTATCTTCCACGTGTTTTCCTCCCATCTCTAATATCCAAAATCTCTTTTATCTCATCTAATTATTGTTTAGGAAACTATTTCTCTAATATTGCTTTACTGTCCTCATTGAATTATGCATCATGGTACTGATGTAGATCTACAATGTTGAATATAGGTGATATACCTATGTCATCCGATAACTCTACTTCATATGTGTTTCCTAAATGAAATTTCATCAAAATCTTATACGATCAAAACTTCCTCATCTTGAGCTTATTGTATTTTCCAACTAGAAATATTTCCTTCCTCAAATACACCATGACTTCACTTCCAACTTCGAAATCCTTATGTCTCCTATTTTTTATCTTCTAGCTCCTTATACTTCCGGTTCATATCTTCTAATTGTTGCTTTACTTGAGTATGCACTTTCTTCATATGTTCTGCAAATTCCTCTACTTTTGCACTCATTTTATCTTCCTTACTGATGTATCACAACTCTGATATACCTCTAGGATGAACTCTAGTAACAATCTCAAAAGGTGTCTTTCTGATACTCTTGTCCATTGAATTATTGTAATCAAACTCTGCTTGTGCAAGGACTAAATCCCAACTTTCGGTCTTCTCTCCAACCAAGCATCTCAACAACTTCCCAAAACTCCTATTTACTACCTCTGTTTGTCCATTAGTTTGTGGGTGAAAAAAGTAGACCTGAACTTTAAATCTATCTTTAACTTCTTCCAAAGTGTCTTCCATAAGTAACCAACAAACTTTGTATCTCTGTCTGAAACAATACTCGTAGTTAATCCATGCAATCTGACCACTTCCTTGAAAAGAAAGTCTACTACATGTACTACATTTTTTGTCTTCTTACAAGGTATGAAATGTGGCATTTTAGAAAATATATCCACCACCACAAATATAGAATCATTACCTCTCTGTATCTTCGTCAAGCCAAGTATGAAATCCATGTTGATATCCTCCCAAGGTCTCTCTGAAACTATCAAAGACTTATACAATCCAACATTCTGACTACTCCCTTTTGCAACTTGACAAAATCAGCAACTCAACACAAATTCCCTAACATCCTTATGAATCTATGGCCAAAACAAATGTTCATGTACCAATGCTATTGTCTTATCAATTCCAAAGTGTCCTACCAATCCTCCACTATGATTTTCTTTCACCAAGTTATCCCTCATTGAACTTCGGGGTATACATAATTGATTCCCTCTGAACAACAGATCCTCCTAAATGAAACAATCAGACCAATGACTCCTATCCTCCAAGACTGGTTATTTACAAGCTCTCCAAGGTTTTACAAAATTTTTTTCTTCCTCATACAGGTTCTTCAATTCATCGATGCCTAATACCTCCACTCTCATCTCTTCCAGTAAGTTCTTTCTCCTACTTAAATCATTAGCAACTCTATTTGACTTTCCACTCATATGTTTCAAAACAAAATTATAACTCCGCAAGAATTCCACCCATCTCATGTGTCTATGATCCAACTTACCTTGATTGTTCAAATACTACAATGCCTGATGATATGTATACAACAAAAAATCCTTAGGAAACAACTAATGTCTCCACTTCTTCAAAGCTTGAACCATGGCATAAAACTCTTTGTCATACACTGAATACCTTCTCCTTCTCCTAGCATCATTCAATTTCTCAATGAAATAAGCTACTGGTCTCCCTTCTTGACTCAATACTGCTCCTATTGCATTTCCACTTGCATCACAGTCTACCTGAAATACCTTATTAAAGTCCGGTAAAGCCAAGATAAGCTTCTCAATCAACTTTTGTTTCAATGACTAAAAGCTCTAGTCTACTCCATATGTCCACCTAAAATCTTTCTTATCCCCTCTCATTGTTTCTATCATAGGATTGCAAATAGAACTAAAATTCCTAATGAACTTCGAGTAGAAACTAGCCAGTCCATGAAATGATCTTACCTCTCCAATTCTTTTCGATGTAGGTCATTCAACAATTTCTCTTACCTTCTCAGGATCCATCTCCAATCTATCCACGAATATCACAAATCCTAGATATACCAATTCTTCCTTCATGAAACTACACTTTTAATGTTTATCAGCAACTGCTTTTCTCTCAACCTCTGCAAAACTTGTCTTATATGCAACAAATGTTCTTCTATAGTCTTACTAAAAGTCAAGATGTCATCCAAATAGACAATCACAAACTAACCCAAGAATTTCTTCAATACCTCATTCATTAGCCTCATTTAAGTAGTCGATGCATTTGTTAGTCCAAAAGGCATCACCAATCGCTCATACAATCCTTCATTTATCTTGAATGTTGTCTTCCACTCATTCCCTTCTTTGATTCTGATATGATGATATCCACTCTTCAAATCTATTTTTGTAAATTATTTAGCTCCACTCAAACAATCCATAATGTCATCCATCCAGGGCAAAGGAAATCTATACTTCATTGTAATTTTGTTTATGTCTCTAGAATCTGTAGACATCGTCCATTCTCCATCCTTCTTAGGTGCTAGCATAGCAGGTATTGCATAAGGACTTAAGCTTTCTCTGATCAAACCCTTCCTCAATAACTCTTGCACTTGTCTATTCAACTCTTCATTCTCTTCTAATGTCATCCTGTGTGTTGCTTTATTAGGCAAACTAGCTCCAGGAATTAGATCCATGCAATGACTAATACTCCTCAAAGGTGGAAATCCATTAGGTACATTATTTGAAATGATATCTTCATATTCTACCAACGGGTATGTGCAGGATCATGATGGTCCAAAAAGTGGCGATATGATGGGTATGTGTAGGGTATGTGGCTGACAACTTTTTTTTACCCAAAATTGATGAAATGAAAAGGATTTTTAAAGGAGATTCTCAGCTTTCCACCAATATAAATTATGATTTATGTTGAATTTAATTAATAATTATTATTCATTTTCTATTTGAATTAGGACTAACATCCTAATTGATAGGCTGATTGAAAAACATCTATAACTTTCAAACGGTATCATATTTTTTGAATCCAAAACATGCATCATATTCTATGATTCACATACTATAGGATTAAAAAAAATGAATTTCATGAAGTTTTGACCAAGTTAAGGTGGTCAAACATAATGAAGTTTTATATTTTTAAAAGTTGTAATAAAAAATTCATAATTAATTATGTACTTGGAAAAATTACAAAAAAAATATGCATCACATCCGACGCGAGTCCTCTACTTATATCTAAAATTTTATAAAAAAATATTATCATTTTGTTGTGGTTAGGGTGGTCAAATAGACACCTACTTATTTTTTCCCTAAAATTTAAGTACTACTACATTGAAATTTCAAATTTTCACCAAATAGATGTTTTAAAAAAAAAATAAACCTAGTAGTTTAGAAAATACATTCAAATTTATACAGATTCTATTTTTACATATTTTTTAAATAATATAGATAACTTATTCAAATTTTTACGGCAAGTTTCCTAACTCTAATTTTTCTAATTTTTTTGCCACTTAAGGGCCTCTTTTTCCCTTGATGATCCTTCACATACCCCAACTCCTTTATCTCCTCTGGTTGTTCATTGACATGCTTCAACTCTTTAGCCTTCTTAGGAACCAAGGCATGACACATGTTCTCATGTCTTAGTCCAAACAAATTCTAGCATTCGTACAAATCTCAACTTTAGGAACATCCTCCAATGGCAACAAAGTATGCTTCATCCCATTAGCAAAAATGGTATATGTGGTCTTATTTCCATCATGAATAGCCTATCTATCATACTACCAAGGCCTTCCCAACAAAACATGGCATACATCCATAGGCATGATATCACACAAAACTTCATCATGATAATTTCCTATCTTCAATTTCACTAAACATTGTTCACTTACCAGTATCTTATGCTCATCTTGAGTAAATTTTATTTGATAGGGCTTCGGGTGTTTCAATATTTCTAGCTTCAATTTGGTCACCATTTCTTTAGAAACTGGGTTCTTGGAGCTTCCATTGTTAACAATCACTCTGCAACGATTCCTGCTCCATCTCACTTTGACACAATACTCTTATGTTCACCAACACTTCTCCCTCTTCTAGTTTATTAGATTATCCAACATGATCCTCCTCAACAAAGGCTTTTCTTCTATTATTCTCTGTCTTTATGCTTGTCTCTCCCTGATTGCATTCAAATGATCTATATCCTTCTCCACCACACTTAAAACAAGTTCCCTTGAATACTCTTTTCTCCTGTCCTCTATCATCTTTTCTATATTTCCATCATCTCTATGGTATGAATTATCATTCTTACTAACTTACTTATCTTTATTATGATCTGTAAAAGATCCTCTTCCTCCTCTGGTAAAATTTCTTCCTCTCTAAACTCTTCCACCTCTTCCTCTCTATCTCTGCTCATGTATTTTATTCAGCTTATCTTCTGCTTTTAGGGCACATTGATATGCCTCATCCACAGTCAGCAACTTGATCAAACTGATCTCATCCTATATAGATGCCCTCAAGCAATTCACATATCTGGCTACTTGCTCAATATCATCCTCTGAATGTCTAGATCCGATATTCAACTTGTAGAACTCCTCAATATACTTTATCACACTTGACTCCTACTTCAGATTCTGCAACTTCTGGAACAAACTGATTTGATATTTTGTGGGCATAATCTTTGTCTTTAACTTATTCATCATCTGATCCCATGATTTTATCTTCTCCTTTCCACTTCTTTTCCTATCTGTTTGTAAATGTTCCCACCAAAGGAATGCATGTCCTTTCAACTTTGTACAATAAAATTTCACCTTCTTGTCTTCAGCGGTACCTTCAAAATCAAAATACTTCTCCAGCTCTATTATCCAATCAAGTAATTCATCTAAATCCAACTTACCACTATAATCGGGTGTATTGAAATGTGGTTTAGTATTTGCTTTGGTTAGGGCTCTTATGAACCTCTCTTCTTCCTGATCCAGGCCAGGTTGATTTTCTCTTTCCCTTTCTTCCTATTCTTCTACCTCTTCATCACTCACATCATCAATTGGTTGACCTCTCCTATGGGCCATTTTGACTGCTTCTAATCTAGCAACAATTCCTCTCAACATCTCCATTATAGATGGGTCTGCATTTTCGTGCGCTTCATTTCCTCTACCATTTATTCTTCCCGCCATCTTTACAAAATTCCTCTGTAGCTACAAGTCAGATCCTCAGTCCACCACCCCAAAAAAAATCTTCAATAGGACTCCACAAACTTTCAAGATCTCTCATGAAATGAATCTCGCTTTGATACCAATCTAGTGCAGTCACAGTAGGAGGGTCCTCAAAGAGAATAGTCTAGACCATGTAGTAAGAGTTACACAATAGAAGCCACATGGAATATAGAGGAAAATGCAGATTCAAACATTCTTATTATCAAAAATTTTGATTACAATCAACCGACAAAAATCTCAGTTCACAAATTCGGCTCACATGCCTGATATAAAATGCTCAAAATATAGCATTCCTATATGCTCCTTAATTCGAGCTGCAATATTACATATGAAAACCAATATTCATTCCTAAATTTCTTAACTTTTTCTACCTAATGATATGTTACATTTATTTATATCATATCCAGAGATCTAGAATCCTCCACATTGGCCAAAGATCATTACAATCTCCGATGAAGGAAAATGTAATGTGTGCATGAAATAGGCTAACCTTAAATTTAAATTTTTCCTCGACCGATGCATTGGATGAAGTTTGGACCAATAATTAAGGTTGGGGACACTCCATGAAACAATTCGGAACACACCATAAATATCCACAAGTTACGAGAAAGATCCACAAGTGATCAAACTAGTTGTTAGGCTTGAAACTTATTCCAGTGTTGGTTCAAGAAACTATCACTTAATCCAGAAGTGATAACTTGCTGTAAAGAGATCCAATCAATCTAAAATCTTGGAATAAGGAAAATGAACATGTCCACAATGAAAACAAAGATTCGTAGGGTCTAGTGAGAAAATATTTTGAATCCACCAACTTGAACTGAACAAGAACAAGAACAAGAACAAAACTGAAATGAAAATATTTTATGTTGATGTAGGATTACAAAGAACCAAGGATACTCCTACATCAATACCTTTTGATACAATGTAATTCCTTTTGGCCTAAAGAATGCGGGAGCAACATATCAAAGAGCAATGACAACCATATTCCATGATATGCTACACACCATCATGAAATATTATGTGGATGATATTCTAGAAAATTTTGTCAAAAGGGAAGATCACTTGTAAAATCTTTCAAGGGTGTTTAACTGGCTTGAGCAGTATAATTTGAGACTCAACTCTAAGAAGTGTGTGTTCATAGTAACATCTGGAAATTTTTTAGGGTATATAGTGTCAAGAAGGGGGATTGAAGTGGATCCTACAAAATTAAAATCTATATTAAAGATGCCTCCACCAAAATCACTAAAATAGCTGAGGAGTTTATAGGGAAAGTTACAATCCATTAGGATATTTATCGCACAACTAACAAAAAAATGTCACCCTTTCACTAAGCTCCTACACAAGGAAATCACCTTCAAGTGGTATGGGAGATGTGACCAAGTGTTCCAACAAGTCAAGGAGTTCCTACTTACTCCTCTAGTACTTATGCCACCTATTGCAGACAAGGAAATGGTACTCTATGTTTCTACCACACAAGAAACACTTGGAGCTCTCCCAACATAGGTAGATGATCATAATAAAGAAAGAGTAGTCTACAACATTAGAAGAACATTGGTGGGATATGAACTAGACTACTCACCCATAGAAAGAACATATCTATTAGTCATGTTTGCAACAAGAAGGTAAAACTGATTTCAAAAGTAGACCCACTAAAGTATTGTCTAGAAAAGGCAACCCTAACAGGTCGAATAACCAAATGGGTCATGATCTTGAGTGAATTTAATATAAACTATGTTGATAGGAGAGCTATCAAGGGACAAATCATAGTAGACTGTTGCAAGAATGGAAAGATTGAAGGTTTTCATTGATTTCAATAAGTCAATTGGTTATTAACTGATTGATGTTGTCATTAGTGTCATGGATACAGGTTATTGGCTTTATATGTCGAGGATATTGAGAAAATTTTAATGAAGATATGTTGCAAGTGTTCAATGGTTTCTTTGGGTTTTGCTCCAATATTTTCTCCTATATTTGTGTGGTTCAAATATATTGATCATGGTTGTGTTGAAAAGTTCAGATAACTGAGAGGGGGTGAATTAGTTATTATAAAAATATTTTCTTGAATTTTTTTAATCCAAAGAAAACTTAAATCAATCTGATAATAATCTAACAGATATGAGCATGAAAGCACATAACGACACACAAAATGAACACCAGAATTTACATGGAAACCCAAGAAGGGAAAAACCAAGGAGAATGCTAATTCTCAATCATAGAACACTGGTTAAGGTGACACCTGGTAAGGTGATTTTTACAACAGATCACTGCCAAATTTCTCACTGTAGGTAAGGCTCACTTCCAGTGGGATCACCGCCTTGCTATTACAACCAAACATAAAAAGAGTCTCACTACCAAAAGAGAAAGGCTCACTACCAAGAAAAGGACTCACTACTAGAAGAATGATGAAGGGGAATCCACCATTGAAATAACTATCACCAACAATGACACCCGATAGAATTTCACTATTTGCTACCTCCAGTCGTATACTTTCGCATACTTCACAGTGTTTGGATTTTTGGATTCGCATTCAGCACACTTGATTTCATCGAACAAAATCAACTTTTACAAGTATACCATTCCATGCTTCCATAAACTCCCAAGTCAGCCAAACACAATTCCATTTCATGCTTCCATAAACTTCCTAAGTTGGCCAAACACAATATGAATTAGGTCACCACAAAAGCATTCCCGTGGTGGAAAGGAATGAAATGTGGACCATATAGAACCTCCTTGATCAAATCAACATGCTATATTTTTACCTTGATATCTGGAACCAAAGAATAAGATATACACATTACAATGGAAACAATGTTTTGAAGCACGTTAACTAGTTTCTAGATTAGTCCAGACCCATAAGAGTGTATCTTATTATATTGTAAAAATAATGGGACCAGGACATGACCAAAGATAGATCATTACAACACAATGTATCCAAACCCACACCAATTCGGATCACCAAAGCATTAAAACTGAACCGTGGTCAATCAACCAAGATATGTTGACATCAATGGCAACTATTAATGACAACAATCAACAACATCACATTCCAACAATTTCCCCCTTTGTCATTGATGGAAACGTTCATCAACAATAGACCAAACAATTCAATGTCAGCATCAACATCATCAAGGACCTTCTTTTCTTCTCCCCATTTGACATCAAGGACAAAGGGAAAAAAATCCCCCTGAAAAACTTACTCCGCTCCCCCTATGAGGAAGGAACCAAGCATTGATCTAGATAAGGATGAGCATATAATACCTTGGACCAAAGCACACACAAGTGAAAATTATTGTAGACTAGGAGGGGGAAGAACCCCTAACTTCTATCGAAGATACTCAAAGGTATATTTTCTCAATGGTTTTGTGAAAATGTTTGCAATCTTCTCTTTTGTAGGTACATATTCAAGTCTAACCTCATTGTCCAATACCTTCTCTCTCAAGAAGTGATATCTAATGGATATATGTTTTCTTCTAGAATGTTGTACCGAATTCTTGTAAATTTTTATTGCACTGGTATTATCAAACATAATTGATATTGGTTCATCAAAAGATATGCCAATTTCCTTCAGCATTTGTTTCATCCACAATACCCGAGTGAAACATGAGGATGTTGCAATGTATTTATCTTCAACAATAGATAACAATACATAATCTTGGTTCTTACTTGACCAAGCAACCAACCGGGAGCCAAGGAAATAAGCTCCACCACTTGTGCTCCGCATGTTATCAACACACTCATCCCAATCAACATCAGTATAAGTTTTAAAAGTGAAATCTAAATCCTTTGGATACCATAACCCCATATATTTTTTACCCTTCAAATAAATAAAGATCCTTTTTACTCCAACAACATGTGATTCATTTGGTTCTTGCTAAAATCTAGCTGCTAGAAAAACAACATACATAATGTCTGGTCTAGTAGCAGTCAAATATAACAATCCTCCAGTCATTGACCTATACATACTTGCATCAACTTTAGGTGAATCATCTTCTTTTGACAACTTGCATCTAGTAACAATAGGTGTACAAAACAGTTTGGAGTTCTCCAATCCAAACTTCTTCAATAATTCTTTGGTATACTTGGAATGAGAGATGAAAATTCCTTTG
This sequence comes from Sequoia sempervirens, assembly GCA_007258455.2. Classification (NCBI taxonomy): domain Eukaryota; kingdom Viridiplantae; phylum Streptophyta; class Pinopsida; order Cupressales; family Cupressaceae; genus Sequoia; species Sequoia sempervirens. The sequence goes on along the minus strand of VDFB02109042.1, from coordinate 66,284,868 downwards.
TTGTTATGATTTACTTGTAATCCAAGGAAGAAATTTAACTTACCTATCATAGACATTTTGAATTCCTTCTACATTTCATCTACAAATTTTTTGCACATATCATCATTTCCTCTAAAAATTATGTCATCAACATAAACCACAACAATCAACATTTGATCTGAGTGAATTTTGTAGTATAAATTACTATCAATAGATCCCTTTTGAAATCCTTGTCCAATCACGTACTTGTCTAATCTGCCATACCAGGCTCTAGGTGCCTACTTCTTGATCTGTATAAAGCTTTCTTCAACCTACAAACAACATTCGAGTAACTTCTGGACATAAATCCCTTTGGATGATCAATGTAGACTTCTTCCTTAAGTTATCCATTCAAGAATGCAAATTTTACATCCATTTGATAGACTTTGAAATCCTTAAGAGCTACAAAAGCTAAGAATATCCAGATCGCTTCCATCTGGGCAATAGGGGCATATGTTTCTTCAAAATCAATACCTTCAATTTGAGTGTAAGCTTTGCAAACCAATCTTTCGTTGTCTCTCATTACCTTCCCATTTTCATCTAGCTTGTTCTGGAATACCCGCTTTGTTCTAGTTTCATTTTTGTCTGCGAGTCTAGGCACAAGTTCCCATGTTTGATTTTTCTCTATCTGATCAAGTCCTTATTTCATTGCCTTTACCAAATTCTTATCATTGCATTCTTCTTTCATAATATTTGGCTTAGTTTCTGAGAGTAGACACAGTAATACTTGCTCTTGAGCTACTTTGCTTCTTGCAATGATTCCTTTATTCTTATCTCCAATAATTTTGGTTTTCTAAGTTGTTTTTTTGTACATACTATGGGGTTTTAGTTTTAGTTGTCAGAGCCTCCTTTTTCTCTTCTTCTTCTTTCTAATCCTTTTCTCCTTTGTCATCTGATTCATATTCAATATGCATGCCAGGATTTCTTTCAACACCTTCATCTAATTTCACATTCGCACTTTCAACTATCTTGTTCAGTCTCTTGTTGTAACATTGGTATGATTTGATTCTTTTAGAGTAACCCAAAAATATGCCTTCATTATCTCTACTATCAAACTTTCCAAGATTCTCCTCATCTCTTCAGATGTAGCATTTTCTTCCAAAAATTTTGAAGCACTTTATTGTAGGAGCTCTTCCATGCCATAGCTCATATGATGTCTTTTCATATTCCTTCTAGAACAATACACTGTTAAGAGTGTATACTATTGTTTGTATCGCTTCAATCTAGTAGACCTATGGTAAACCTGCTTCATTGATCATTGTTCTAGCTACTTCTTGAACTGTCTAGTTCATTCTTTCCACTACACCATTTTGTTGTGGTGTTCTAGGGGTAGATAGTTGTGTTTTAATGCCAAGTTTTTCACATAATTTGTTAAATTCATTAGAAGCAAACTCTTTTCCTCTGTCAGATCTTAAACACTTGATTCTTCTATCAACTTCATTCTCAACTCTTGCCTTGAAAATATTGAATTTTTCTAAAGCCTCTGATTTTTCTCTTAAAAATACAACCTAGGTTAATCTGGAATAATCATCTATTAAAAGCATGAAATATTTCTCACCTTGTAAGCTTCTTGTTCTAGTTGGAATAAATAGATCAATGTGTACAAGGTCCAAAAAACTGATAAATAATTCTTCTTTTCTTCATAATGTTTCTCTGGTTTTCTTTCCTTCTTACCATCCTTCACAGATAATGTTGTCTAATTTGGTCAGTCTTGGAAAATATTTGACTACTCTTATTGAACTTATCCTTACTAAATTATTGAAGTTGATGTGAAACATCCTCTGGTGCCAGAGCCAACTGTCATTGGACCAAGAATCACACAAATCCTGACAAGCAACATTCAAACCACTCAAATTTTGCAAAACCCACCTCAGAAATTCCTAGTAGGACTAAGTCACCCAGGGTGGCGACTTAGTAGCTTTTGAGGTATTTCTCATTGTTTGAGTAGGAAAATTATCGACCTAATTCAAATTCTTGAGGGATGTAGGCATGTAAAATTAAAATAATGAATAATTCGGTGTTGATGCCTATAAATACATGTTTTTAGGTCATTTTTAAAAACATTAAGTCATTTTTACAAAGAAAATTTAAGAGTCAAGAGCCAAATATCTTTCACAAGAAGATTCATTAGTCTTTTTACAACAAAGTTGAAGCTTTAGGGAAGAAAACTAGGGTCTTTTGCAAGTTTTCAAGCTCACTTTTTATTCAAGATCTCACATTACAAATGGTTGATCATGGATGCCTATGGTGAATCATGGAGAAATCTAGGTTGAGGAGATGCAACTAGACATCAAATCACACCTAAAGACTTGTTTTCAAAGTGATTATGTCTTCCATTTTCTCTCTATCTTCAAATTCAAGGTTTACATGACATTTACATTCATTTAAAATGTTGTAGGGTTTCTTGGATTGAAGTCTTGCATCATTCAAGTTCCATTTAATCATCTTATTCTAGCACATTAGAATAGGTTTTTGTCTTACTTAATACTTTCCTAGTCTTAGACACATTTAGGGCTATGGTTTTATGCATATTTTATCCATTCAAGGTTTAATTACCAAACTAGGGGTTTCACTGAGGCAAACCCCCCCATTAGAAAAAAAATTATCTTCTATTTTGTAGCTATTTTTGAAGATTCAAATTTGAATTTCCATCAGAAAATTAGACTTAGTCCCATTGCACTGGTTTTTTAGGAATTTTTATGTTTCAGACACCCATTTGGGAAAAGCAACTTTATGGGCAGTTTCCCTGGTCTCGGACTAAGTCACCCAACTTGGCGTAAGTGTCCCAGTTGGCTCAAAAGTCATGATTTCCAGAATTTCAGAGGTCTATGGAATCTCCATTCTGCTCTCCATCAATTTCTACCTGTGCACATTTTCTGTTTAGCATCTTTATTTTTTTCTTTATTACTTTTATTCCATCATTCTGCATATCACAATGTGTTTTCCAGCACTCCACATATCTTAGGTTTTTCATTAATAATCATCTTTTCTTATAAATTTTTGCATTTAGACATCATATTTAGGTACATTAAATCCCTCATAACATCAATCTTTGAATGTAACATTGCATTTTGGCCCCAATCTTTCTCCTTTTAGGTGAAAAACCCTAGAAGGAGCTTAAAGCATTTGGGTGGAAAAATATTTGGTTATAGATATAAACCCTTCACATAGTAAACATTGTCAGTGTTATGTTTTCCATCAAAGGTAATAGAACCAATTCCAATAATCCGTGTTGTTTTGTCATCTCCAAATCTAACAAAACCTCCATCATATTTTTGAAGCTTCAGAAACTTACTTTTATCACCGGTCATATGATTCGAACATCCACTATCAACCATCCATTCATCTTTGTTTCTTTTAAAAAATAATGCAACTTTAGTGGTATCATTAGATTTCAGGAAAATATTAGAGATATCAAATCTAGGTTCATCCTTTTCCACTAAAAACAAACAATCCTCATGATTTGATTCATTATCATAAATGCATACATTCTCATTAACATAATAGGTCTTCTTATTGATCTTTTTAAACTTTTTCCTTGTTCCTTTTTCCATACACTTAGTTGCAAAATGACCAATCTTTCTACATCTAAAACATTTAAGAGGTAACATACCTTTTTACTTTTTGGTACCTTTCTTTAGTTTCCTTGTGAAGTTTGCTTCGAACTCATATAAACTTTCACTCTTTGGATCTTCTTCTATCTTTGTGGCTTTGAAGGATATTTCAGATTTATCCTTTTCTTTTCCAAATTTCCTCATCCCAAATGTGGTCAAGGTGCCAAATAGTTTCTCTCTAGTGAATTTCTTTGGATCATAAACTTCTTAAATAGTTGAGATCTTTTCATTGTAGCTCTTTAGTAGGGTCATCAGAATATTCTCCATTACATCATCATCTGTTAGAGTGCCTCCTTGATTTTTGACCTCATTTATACACTTTCATCTCTGTAAAAGTACCTTACTATATCCTCACCTTCTTCCATCCTCAAGTTTTCATATTTGCACTTAGCTGTCAACTTTGATAATTTGAATCTATAATTTCCTTCATAGATTTATTTCAACTTTTCCCAAACTTTATAAGCAGTGCCCAATGAAATAACTTTTGTTAACTCAGTCTTAGACAAAGCACTAAAGATTCCATACCTTTCCTATTAATTCTCTGTAGGCTAAAATCTCATCCGCAATAGTGGAACATAGATTTTTGGGAACCTAAATGCTTGCTCTTGCACGTCTAGGGTTTTACACCTACAAGGAGAGAGATTTAGATCCAAAAATGCTTATGTAACACTCAAATTAGAATTTATGCAATGTGATATGATGTAAATGAACATAACTAAATGTAATTAATTGATTAAAATGAACTAGAATGAATGAAAAAGTGAAATTTAGGTTATGTTTGACAACACCTTGTGATATGCAAAATAACTATGAAAATGAAGAAATTATGTAGAACAAAAGGTAGAAGGGTAAATATGAGTGCACCTAGATGATGTGTGAGCTTTCAGGAGTTTCTGGAATGCTAATGAAATTTACTAATTTTTCACAATGGGACTCATTCGCCCAAGGTGGTGAATTAGTCTTCCTACTGATGAAAAACTGTCGAGAACTGATTTATGTCTGTCAGGATCTGAAATCTGACAAAACTCAAGTTTCTAGTCCTAAGGTGGGACTCATTCACCACAAGTGGAAAATCAGTCCTCTCCCAATTTTTTGAAAAACTAGGAGACAACTCTATAACACTAGATCTTATAATGTCTTCTTATCGGGTTTCCAAAGTCAAATATGTAGAAAACAGACAAATAAGTCTCTCCAAGCTTGACTTATGTTGACTTGAAGCACCTAGTTGACATAAAAATCAATCTTCAACACCTCGTAACCTATCAAATCTGCAAACAAAAGGTTTCAAATACACAAACAAAAGGGGAAAAATGATTAGGGTTAGTGAATAGGGGTTTGCCTTGGTCAAACCCTTGAAAATATAATGAAATGCAAGAGAAAGATAAAGTAATAACATGCAAATGATATCAACTCACCTAACTCTTGATCTTGTAATTCTAAAGCAATGTCAATGGTAGCTTCAAAGCACTTGAAAAGTGTTATAATTGATGATGTAAAATGATTGAATGCCTGAATATGATATGTGAATGTTGAAGGATTATAGGAGATCTAAAATGAGGTGAAAATTCCTATTTATACAATTCTTGTGCCTTACTATCTGTTCATACCTCATTACAGGCCAACATCAAGTGATTTTTAATAAAATCTCGAAAGGAAATTTGAAATATTTTTAATTCGAGGCTAAGGGGGAGTCATTCTCCACCCATGGAAAATGGGTCCCACCTAGGACCTAAAAACAAGTGTCAGGAATAATGTTGTATTTAATGTTATTTTTCAGGATAATGTGCAAAAATACACATAATTAAGTCATATGAGGGTATAAAAAGACAAAATAAAGCATGAGAAAGGGTTTAAATAAGGAATACGTGCCTAGAAAATCATGAAGGCTTATTACAAGACTTTACAAAACTTCAATATAGGACTTGTTGATGAGTAAAAAGGTTATTTTTAGGTAAATTATATTAAATATAGTCTAGAAGAATGTAGAAATTTCTTACAACACTTCACAAGACGTCGTTCTTTGAATTTTAGTACCTAAATAAGCATGTTCAAGCCATGTTACAACATAAAATCAAAGCAACATAGTTCCAACACCATGAAACAAGACCTAAAAGGGCATGAAAATGACAAGGGGTCATTTTTCTATGACACATTTAGCCCCCGCTTTAGTGAGAGGATGAACCTTCTTCAAACTCACACTAAAGTAGCCATGAACATTGAGGGGAGGATTCAAATGCACTTACGTTAGCAAGATGGAATACAACGATCAAGAGGGATGATCAAGCTGCCAAGATGAAGATCCCATGGCAAACTAGGCATAAGGACAAAGGAACACACAAGTGTTGAAAATAATTGAATGAAGCTTCGATGACCAATCCAACTAGTTGTGAAAAGAGATCTAGGTTAATTGTTTGAAAAATAAAATGTGTACTCACTTTGGGGCCATGGAACTAGTTGTCTGCGAGGTGAGAAGGCCCAAAAAGTGAGAAACATACACTAGTTGGTATGCACTCACAAACACAAAGGTGGCTATGGGGAAAATTCATGCCGCTAGTTGGGCTTCCCACTCAACCATGTTTAAGTTATATTGCTTGATAACTTTAACAAGGCGCCACAAAGCAAAAATAAATGTAAATGTTAAGCTTTAAACAATACAACACTATAGGCATGCAAGTTGTGTTATGCAAGGTGGCCAAGAAATTCAACAATGTAAAATGCAAAAATATAATGTGAAAGATTATTCAAAGGAGTCTTGTTTAGTTTATGCATGGTTAGTCACTTAGGTAACATTGTGTCTAATGTCTCCAAGAGAGGACCAATCAAAGAATAGTATATATATAACTTAGGGGATGCAATGTGTCACATCAAGTGACCAAGAGGAATGTAATATGCTTAGAAATATCACACTTATGAAGGATATCACACCCAATGGCATCCACAAAGTGACCAACGCATCACGTAAATGAAAAAGCTACACTAAGAAGCATGAATTCACAATGAAATAATGGTAATATATGCCCCCCACTTTAAAGGAATTGCTACACATCGTTCTGTGAGAAATTACTTGAAAGTAGAGAAGAAAAGAAAGAGAAAAAAGAAAATAAGACATGAGAGCCAACTTGGAAAGCTCTATGCCAAGTCATATGTTTCGAAGGCAGGTTGCGTCATTTCAAGTAAAATGAAAAAAAAAAGGGGACTTTCCCCCCAAAAAAGAAAGCACACCAAACACATAAGGGATCTATGGATTTGGGGTCAGTATGTTCGCTACTGCAATGTTTTTGTATGAAAGAGCTCGAAACTGTCATCATTCCCCAAATAAATAGAACGAGAAGAATGACACAAAGTGATCAAAAAAAAATGAAAAATAAAGTCTGTTTTGGGTCAAAATGGAAGATACATTGTGGTCTCGATACTTTTCATCATCCCCAAAAGGAAAATACAAGCGAAAATAATAAAAAATGAGAAGGTGAAAAAGCTTTTGGGTCAACATGAAGGAGACATTTCAATCTCAATGCCTTGCATCATTCCCAAAAGGAAAAAAACAACAAAATACAAAGGAAAAAGGACCATTTGGGTCAACATGGAAGAGACATAGGGCGTCTCTATGCTTTGTGTCATCTCCAAAAGGAAAACACAAAACAAAAATGAAAAAGACAAGGACCATTTGGGTCAACATGGAAGATACATTGGGAGTCTCTACGCTTTGCGTCATCCCCAAAAGGAAAACACAAAATAGAAATGAAAAATACAAGGACCATTTGGGTCAACATGGAAGATACATTGGGAATCTCTACACTTTGCATCATCCCCAAAAGGAAAACACTTGAAATAAAAATGAAAAAAAAGATAATGTACAACATATAAAAGAAGAGAGATACAAATAGAAGAAGTGTACAAAGAGAGGAAACATCAAACACATGATACGAGGAAACACAATACGTACAAAATAATTTAAGAAAAATAACAAGTAATGAAAATGTAAGTCAACCATCTAATTAGTCATCTGCCTCCTAATCATGTTCAGTGTATAAGGCGATTGACTTTCCAAAGGAGAAATCACAAGTGCCAAACTAGGAGTTGTACCAGGTTCTTCACTTGGTTGAGATGATTTATCATTTAAGATCATTGTAGATGAAAATAAAGAGTTCAAATAATTGTTTATTTCTTGGTCTATTTTAGCGATCGTCACATCATCATCGTCATCATCAAGATTGATAATGACGAGAGGACAAAGGGTGATTTCTAAGGATGGATGTATCAAGAGTGTTGGTTGTTGGATGGGTTCGGGTTGTTGTGAAGGTTGGATTGGATTATTAGATGGTGGGTCAGGAAAGGTGGGGTGGTCATTGATTGCTTCTATCAAAGGCGGATGTGGATTGTCTTTATTTTCTTCTATGCTAGATTGATGAGCAAGGACACGACGACGTTCCCTAGCAGCACTATTTCTATTAATCCAGTTTTGGACTAGTTTAGGTGTAAGAGCGAATTGAGTCATCATAGGTTCTTCTACTTCCAAAGAGGAAGAACAAAAGAAGCCAAAGAAGACAGATCAACCACTTTCTCTTTTTCTTTATACACTTGTTTAACACGAGGAGGTAGGATAGGATTAGGTTCAATTTCTTGCGGTCATTTCGATGATGGCAGAGAAGTGTCTAAGGGTTGTTGTTTAGAAGGTTTGATGGTCTATTCAATATTGGAGTCTGGTGTAATCATGGTTTCATCTAGGATAGGATGGGTGGAGGTGTTACGAAGAGATAATTCAGCTATTTTCTTGGGTTTAAACTTTGGATAAGCAATGTAAAAGAAGTCCTTACGAGGGTTGATAGGCTTCTAATGAAAAGTTACCTTTGGAAGATAAAGGTTTAAAACCACTATGGTGTACGGTGAATACCTCATTACCATGTGGAAACTTCAAGCACTTATGAATAACTGATGGGACCGCTTTCATTGAGTGAAGCCAAGGAAGGCCTAGTCATAAACAAAATTGGTTAGATTGTGGAATAATGGAAAATGTTACCTCCAAAGTCTTAGGACCTATTTGTGAAGGTAGCACGATCAATCCAATCGTAGGGCATGCAGAACCATTATGTGTTTTAATCCATGCAATTGGTTTAATATAGTCATCTTGATATAGATCATGTAACACTAGAAACTCCTATGTGATGACATTCTCACCACAAGAGGGATCTATTAATATCCCATTAGTGGGTTTATCATAAATTTTGCCAGCTATGTAGAGAGGACCATCATGAAGCTTTTGTAGTATGTCCTTGGTAGAAAAATAAATATCAAGAGATTTGGTGGTTTGTCCCTTGCAAGGGATAACATCTATCATAGCTACAATTTTATCCACAGGACTAGCTTGGGTAACAATATGAGGTGTATCAGGTTTTTCGTTGTGTGTATGAATAGTCATTACATCAGGCTTCAAAGGTTCACTAGACTTGAGAAATGAGGTAGTGTGTTTAGGCATCTAGGGTTGGTGAAGATTTGTAAATTTTGGTTAGGGGGTGCAACAAACTTATTTCCTTGATCATTAACACCCATAATGGCCAATTCACTAGAATCAATGAGGTCTTGAACTAAATGTTTAAGACGCTTGCAATGTTTGGTTTCGTGGCCATTTTGATGATGAAAATGGCAATAAGCATTGGCTTTGAAGGTAGGTGGTAAGGGTTGATTAGGATCAAGTGGTTGAACAGGTGGTAAGGTGAGCATGCATTTTTGAATTAATTAGGTCATTGTATGATGGAGGGTGTCAGGTAAAGGAGTGAAGTGTATATTCAAATTGCCATAATGATAAGGCACGACTATCTTAGTAGAGGCCATTGAATTTTGAACTTGTTGAGTTAGTTGTGATTGTGTCGAAGGAGGTGGATTAAAGTGTAAAAAGAATCAGTTAGGTTTGTGGAAGTTTTTCGTGTGATTCTAGTTTGGATTGTTGTTTTTAGGTTTGTCAACTTGGCTAGAAGTGGATTTTGAATCACAACTTGAAACTAAATTTTGATAATCACATAAGGTTGTACATAAATGCATGAATGAAGGGAATTTCATCATGGTAAGTTTATCTTGAAGGTTGGTGTGCAAATTCTCAATAAACATCTTCTGCAAATGTGCATCTATAATTTTGACATCAACTTGAGCGTATAAGGATTGGTAATGGGAGATGAAATTTGTTATTTTTCCAACTGTGTTTTGTCTACATCTCATAAGGTCAGCCATTGTCTTTTTAGGGGTCATGTGCACTTGAAAGTGACTAATGAAATCTTCCACCAATTCGTTAAAGGAATGGATGGAATGATTGGGAAAGTGGAAAGCCATTCTAAAGTGGTATCTTTCAAGGTCCTTGGAAAAAAAATTGCTAAAAGTTTATCATCAAGGACAAAGTCACTACACAAAGTAGTATAAGAATTGACATGGTTGATAGGGTCTCCTTTTCCTCCGTATTTCTCAAACCTCGGCATTTCTATCCCTTGTGGCATTGGGGTATGTAAGATTTATAATGATAAGGGGATACTGCGGACAAGATATGTGGGTGGAGTGGTTTGACCTTGACTAATGGTGGAAAGTTGATGTTGCATGGATGAAATAGTGTTAAGGAGTTGTGTAAGAAAAGGATCAAGATAATGGGGTTGAGGTGGAAGGAAAAATGGTGATGGAGTGTAAGTGATGTTAGGGTAGGTGAAAGGAAGGCTAAGGAGTGTGAATGTGGTGGAAGGAACTTGTGATGCCACAAAAGAAGTAGGAATTCTAGTGGAAATTGGGAAAGAGGTAGCCACATAATTAGGTTGATGCATAGTTGTGTGGACTTGCAGATTGGTGTAAGTTGGTATGGAGGCTAGAGTTGAAGGAGGAGGAACTTGAGGTGCTTCATGGCTTACAGGAATGCTTGGAGATTGAGTATTTGAAGAGGCATGTTTATTGTAAATCTCATAAATTTGTTTCAGCACTTGTAAGACATCATCAATCTCAATTAAGCGATGAATGTTCTCAATAGCAAGTATAGCAGTGGTGGAAATATTTTCAAGTGAAAAATCTTGCTGTAAATGTGCAAAGTCCTCGTGAATATTAATGACCTTTTCTTATGGGAGGGATTTGTTTTGATTGTCAACATGCATAGGATGGAAAGGTGAGGGCATGGAAGTGGTATTTACAGGGCCTAATGAACCATTTTCCATACCAGGAGTAGGAGCTCATGAGATCCCAAGGTCCACAATGAAAGTGCTATCTTGGAATGCCATGAGTCTAGAACTTCTTTTCACTAAAGTATTATCAATGAGGCACTAAACACTCATGCTAGTACCACAAAGGAGGGGTGGATGAATATGCAAGATAATCTAAGAATGTAAAATGCAAATGATAAAAAATATGCTAACTATAATAGAGATGCAAATAAAGAAAATAGAAATGCAGGAAAATGCCAGAAAAAGCACATAACTAATGTCTAAAGAGTGCAAAGGGACTAATTCTCCCTAGGTGGCGAATGAGTCCTAGGATACAATTTTTTTGTGTTTTTCAAAATTTTAAGGATGATTTAAATGTTCTATAGAATGCAATTACAGAATCAGAATGCAAATTTTTACCTTTTTCAATCACTAACTCATTTGAATGCAAAATCTAATGAAAATTTCTGACCAAAGATGGATAATTAGATGTATTTTTAGGTACTAGTGATATTTAATGTGTAATTTTCAAAAAAAAAAAAATTATCCCTGACGTTCATCAAAATTTTGATGAACCTTATTTTTTGTTGAAATTGTTGCAAAGAGTTTTCATCAAAATTTCGATGAACATGTGAAGTCAAAATTGAGGCCGACATAAATAAAAAGTGAGCTCAACTATTTATTGCGACAGCGTTTTGCTATACTTACAAATTTTCTCTACTTGCAAATTTGCTATAATTATGATAGTTTGTGGAGAACTAAGGATGATTTTCTTGAGAAAAAAAAAAATCAAGAAGCTATTGCCAGGTTGAGGGTAGTCATTATCCTTTCCCAAAATTCATTTGTGAAGTCAGATTTGTACTTCCATGTTTGAAAATCATAGTTTAATGCAACATCTCATCAAGATTCATTTTTAGACTTGTGCATTTTCAGATTTTGTTGTGCAAGTTCAATATTCTGATTTTAGAATTCTAATGGTTGGAAATCATAGTAAAATCAGAATTTAATAATTTTTGGAATTAGCATTTTAAAGTGTTTTTTGGGGTTATTAACTTTAGACTATCTTCTCTTTTTCAAGGGTGGTTGCATGCCAAAAAATTTTGGTGTAAAATATCATAATTATTAGATTTTGTTACCTTTCTATGAATAAAAATTATTGGAGTGTGAGTTTGATATTTTTTGAAGATCTAAATATTCAAGCTTGGTAAAGAAAAAGCATGTCAGATAATATTAGTTGAGAACAAAATGAATAGACACTTGATAGATTATGGGGTATATTGAAAAGAAAGGTTGATGGGAAATGTTATTGTCCTTGCAATAATTGCAAGGGCTTAAAGACGATACGAATTTTAATCACAATAGCTGAGAAACATTGTAGGAAGCATGGTCATATTGAAGGGGGGCATGATTATCATCCATTGGTAAGTTGTTCATTATATATGTTTATATTGATTGAATTTAAAACTATTTATATATATATATAAAAAAAATCACTTGATCATGAACATGGTTTATTTGTGTCTATCATTATTATAAAGGTGGGGTGCCCCAGGGCACATGATATGGATTATCACGACCCAAACAATTGGTTTTGCAAGTAGACGAACATGGAGCTGTGAATATCGAAGATGAAGTTAATGATCCTATGGAAGAAGATGATCATGTGCCATAAAACATAGTTGAACATGATGGTACAAATACATTGATCCATGACACATTTAGTGGCAGAGTTGATCATGATGATCGAGATGACTTTGATGATGTTCATGATTTACCTGTACTTGAGAAGGCATAGGAGCCCCTTTATGAAGGCTCCCAAACAACTCTTTTCTCTATTGTATTGTTGCTATTGAACTTGAAGGTTATGGATGGTTTATCAAACATAGCAATCTCATGGATGCTAAGGTATGTCATATATGTCATCTTTTTTCCTCTATTTTAATTGTTGTTAGTTCATCACTAGTAAATAAAGGATGAAATATGTACCATTAATATTCTTTATATTAACAAATTATTTTTTGTTGTAGATTGATTGGTGAATTTTTGTTACCAACATCAAATATTTTACCTCACTCATACCGAGATTTATCTGGCATTATGAAAGATATCATAATGGAGTATCAAGCAATAGATGCATGTCCCAATGATCATATTATATATCATAAACAACATGAATTTGCAACAAAATGCCCAAAATGTCATATCAGTAGATATTGAATAGATCAACTAATAAAAAAGGTGCCTCACAAGGTTCTTCATTATATTCTCATTATTCCACATATGCAATGATTATTTAGGTGGGAAAGCTTAGCGCAATTTATGGATTACCAGGCATGAAATAGAAGTGGAGATGAAATTCTTTGAATTCCTGTGGATAGTTCTGCATTTAGGGACATGGAGGAAAAATGGCCACACTTTAAAGAAGAACCTCGTCATCTTAGGCTTTCATTGGGAGTGGATGGTGTCAATCCATTTGGAGAGTTGAGATCTTTTGCTGGTGTGGCATATTTTTGTTATCAACAATAACATTCCTCCATGGATGTCAACAAAGAGGGAGCGTATAATGTTTTCAATGATTGTTCCAGGTATTTGTTTACATCAATTTTCTTTAACGTAGTAGCATCAGATTTGTCTTATTTGTTGCATAATGACTTATATTTTTTTCATTCAATAGTCATGTACATTAATCTATATATATTGTAGTAAAATGGTTATAATAATTATGTAATGTTTATGTTCATTCAACTAGGTAAGTACCAAGTTAAAGATATGAATGTATATATCAAGCCTCTTATCGACGAGTTACTAAAGTTATGGAATGGTGTCACTATGTATGACGTCTCTAGACCAATAGGACAAAGATAATTTCAATTCCATGCAATGCTTGTATGGACAATTTAGGATGCCCCAGGGCTAACACATTTTTGTGGTATGTTATAACGTTCGACTACATTTTAACAATATTTAATTTTATGAAGTAGATATCATACATTTTTTTTAAATAATTTATTCATTATATATAATTATAAAAATTGGCATATTTAATCCAATTATATATGATCTTGCAGGTCTTCAAACAAAGGGAAAATTTGCATGTCCAATTTGTGGTCCAAAGATGAAATCTCGTCATTCAACAAGTTTAGGAAAGTAGGTGTTTGATGAGTATAGGCACTTCCTCCACAGAAATCATAAGTATTGAACTATTGAAAAACATCTTTTCAATGGGAAAGAAGAGACTACATCAAAAACACAAAGAATGACACCTCGCCTATGGAAGTTGGAATATAATAGAATTAATCATCAAGGCTATACATCAGATCAAATTTTTTATCTATCATATATGAAATGTTTTGAATTTATATTTTTATATTGTATTGTGTTTACTCATGTTGTAATTGACAATGATTTTCGTTGTTAATTTGTTTAACTTATATGCTTCATGAAGGTCATCAAGGCATTAATGGTTGACTTCCACAAGGACTGAAAAGTTATCCCAGACAATTTAGTAGGTTGCCCTATTATGAGCAGCTATAAATTGTGCATTTTTTTGATACAATGCATATTAGAAAGAATATAACAGAAACGTTATAGAAAATATTGGATGGAAGGAATGACAAAGAAAAAATTGTCAAAACTTATAGTGGCATTCAGGAAGCCAATCATGCAATGAAAAATTGCATTCAATTAAATAGCGGTGGAGACCAAATTAATATAAGTGCCCTTCCTTAGTTATTAACGGAGAAGCAAAGCAATGCTATAAAAGAAGTCATATGAAAAAATTGATTTCCCACAGGATTTGTTGCGAACATAAACAATATAATAACAAAGAAAGGTGAATTTGGGTCAGGGATGAAAACACATGATTGTCATACCTTCATTAAGGTAATTATTTTGTTATATTATATACACACTTGTATAATGTATGTACTTTTCAATGTACTATGTTCACTACTTTTGGAAAAATAATGAAAAGATGATTTTATAATTGTTGTAGTACGTTCTACCTCTATCTCTCTTAGACAACTTTGACAACAATGTTAAGCAAGTTATATATGATCTTGAAAAATACATGAGGTAAGCAGCTATATTTGTTCAATTTATTGTATAGATCTTATACTTTCCATTTGTTTTACTTGTTATGTAATATACTGTATATTTTTGTTAAATATTGTTAATATATTTGTGCCTTGAATCACTTGTAGATGGTTGTCATCTAAAGAAATCCATAAAGAAGATATAAATTATTGGAAGAGAAAAATTCCTCGTCTAATGTGTGAAATGAAAAAGTATCTACCTTCGACATTTTTCAATGCACAAGAACACTACCTCATACACCAAGTTGAGGAAATTAAATTGTGTGGACCTATACACATAAGGTTAATGTGGATGGTTGAGAGGCACTTGAAATTTTTGAAGGCTTTGGTTAGACAAAAATCACATCCTGAGGGTTCTATGGTGGAGGGATATATGGTATACCAGACCATGGTGTACATTAGTGAATATCTTCCTAATTTTATAGCAAAGATCTATGTAGATCGCATTTGGGATCCCAACTCTATTAACAAATTCAAAGGGGAGTACCTGATGGGGAAAGGTAGATTGAGGAAAGTGAGAGGTAATTATAAGATGGTCATGGAGATTAATTGGAATATATTTTACATATGGTTTTTATGTATATTATACTTATTTAATTATTAATCTTCAATATACATTAATTATAAATTAAGGTCGTATATTGTGGTATTTAACTAATTATACGTTGTTTGTGAATTTCAATTTTTTTTGATACAGTTGGTCGAGAGTGGGATGCACTACATTTGTAGATTGCAAACAATCTTGATTGGATGATGGTATGGATTGAACAATGTCAACAATTTGGTCGCACATTAACATGGGAAGGTGTGGCTTCATTGGTTAAAGAAGCTCATCGTAATGGAGATTCCAATGTTACACAAAGGAAAATTGATTTAGCATATGGTTTAAGAGATAAATAGGTATGTATAAATATATTAATCACTCATATTATTTAATTATTTTCAATTATATTGATGTATATATATGTTGAGATTGTTTTTTTTGTATACATTCAGCCAAGAATAAATATGTTTATCAACTTATGATATTAAAATAACTTTTACATGTTTGACATATTACAGGTGAAACACCACAAGGCTATGTGGTGCAATGGTCGTAAATTTTGAATAAAAAAGTTGGATGGCATGAAGAAAACTTGTAATTCTAGTATAATTGCAGTCTTTCAGGTGAATAATGTTTCATCTAGAAGCAACATGCATCCATAAGTCTCAGAAAATTGATACTATGGGATTTTGGATGATATACTTGAGTGTGACTTTAAGTCCTTCAGATTAATTATGTTTTTCATCCTATGGTATAGGCTACGATTGAATGAAAATGATCCTAAGAGAATTTTTATTGAACATGATAATGGATTTACCATGGTTAATACAAGGTAGATCGAGCGAGCTGAAAAATGAGCCCTATGTTCTTCCAAGCCAATGTGAGCAGGTATTTTACTCAGAGGTTCGAGGTAAACCAGGTTGGTCATTTGTTATTAGACATGATCCAAGAGGAAGGCCAGTAAAGTATAATGTGGTGGAAGAAGAAGATACCAAAGAACTAGAAGATGATGTAGATGATGCTCAGGATTAACAGTTGTTGATGATGTCCCTGACAAAGATGTCAAAGAGGAGGAACTAGATCATGATGATGTAGGAGTTAATGTTCATGAAGATGATATCCGTGTGGATGATGACATTATCAAAACTAATATCAATGATGATGATGATGATATTTCCAATCCTTACAATGTCAAATTTGGATAGGATGATACATACAAAGAGTTGGATGAAGAAGAAGATCAATGACATTGAAATGTATGAGTTATGCGATTATATTATCTATTTGATATTAATATCTTGATAGAATTATATTTGACTTATGTGATTGCATAATTCATTCATGATGTTTTTAATTTTTATTTCATTACATAATTAATTTAATGGTTTACTTTTTAATGTTTGAAAGGTCAAAAAATTAAAACATTTCAATAGTGATGTTAACAACATTGAAATTAGTGTGTTTTATGTTTCATGTGATCATAAAAAATTAAAAAGTGAGTTGTAGAGGTGGTTTTTCAATGGTTGAGGTGTAAAGGCCTTTAAAATTCATAAAGTGATAATTGTAATGGTTGTTGATGGTTGAGGATTTAAAATGCAATCTCATAACATTCAAAAATCTATGTTTTTCTTCAAAAAAATTGTATTTTTCTTGTTATGCAACACTGTACGATCACATGCAGCCATATTTCGATGTGAAATCAATTCCATGTTGTGAAGATATGTGTTAGATTTGATTTGAATCTGATTTGAGGGATTAAGGTATTCATTTGAGTTAGATAGCTTCATTTCTTTGCATACAGCCTGATTACCCTATTTTTTAGGGTTTTGTAGTCCAAACATGATATAAAGGGGCTCTTACACTTTTTGTGATTACTGTAGCTTGTGTAAGAGGCCCCATGGATACTGTTGTAATTATAGGATGCATGAATAGGGTATAGGATGAGAAATAAAGAAGGTATAGTTGTCCTCAAGAGTATTGCGAAGAAAAGCATGTGAAATGAGAGGTTCAAGCCTAGGTTTCAACAAAATATGTATGGGGGATCTGATTTTATGAATTTTTATCCATGTGTAGACCTAATGGGTTGTTTCTAAATACTAAATATAAATGATACACACAACACACACACACACAGATATATATATGTATGTATGTATGTATGTATTTTTAAATGTAAATGTAAATGCAATTATTGAATGCTCTCCTAGAACAATAAATGCAACATATCATTAAAAAAATCTATATCTATGTATATAAATGTGTATTTCTAAATGAAAGTGTAAATGCAAAGAGCAGATGGTTTTGTAGTGTTATAGATACAACATATCCATAAATTAATGTAATTGAAATTCTAAAGTATTCAACACATATAATATGAAATCAATTAAACTGTTAAACTACATGAGAAATAAATGAAAACAGTAAATGCATATGTATGTGTATTTGTAAATGTAAGTGTAAAATAAATAAGAATAATGAAAAATATAAAATAATACAAGGGGATACCAGTGCCTTATTGGGTATATGGAGTCTAATGAATATCTGCAAATGTGGATTTCAATAATGGCAATAATTCAAAATGTCAAGAACTTAAATTGTTTACAACTTGTGTAAATGTGCAAGTGAATAATTGACAAACTCTTCTTGAGATAGAATGGAAATTCTAGTTATGTGATTCTTCTTATTAATCCAACTATCACTTCCCAATTGTTGTGATTGATTACAAGATTTTAATCCCTACTTGAGAGAACTGAATAACTAGATCACACATATATAGAAAATGTACAATGATAAATTGAGTATAAACTTGTTATATCAATTTAAACAATAGAGAAGCATCAAAATGGAGACAATCAAATAACTGCATAAATTTAACAAACAACTTATACCAAAATCTTAATCCACAACGTAGATATCTTCATTTACTCCATCAAAATACATGCATTTGAGTCTTTGTATATGAAAGCATTTTGCTAGAAAGCTATCTACTGAATATCTCCTAACACCTATATTTATTGCATTACTATGGAACATATATAAATACATCAAAACTTGGAAGGGATGCATCCCTTCACAAATGTTTTATTTTACTTAACTAATTAAAACAAGAGATTAGGCTCTATTTAGCCATAGCTGAAAATTTGATAAATGATCTAGATAATCCTGTCATTCATGAGTATTGAATCTCCTAATGAGTTCCTAGCCGATATTTCCACCTTTATCATCCTTTTTTTGTGCTCGCAGCTCTCATCCAATGTCGAATCATTCCCTGTAGCATTTTCCAGAATTCCTTGCAGCATCAATTCACATTCTTTGATCCACTTGGGTTTCTCTTTCAACTTTTCTCCATCTTCAAATAGTGTAGGAAGTCCCATATTTGTAACATCAATTAGCCTCTTTGCATCTTCTCGCAGTTCCTCATAATAGTCCATGTGTTTCTTTATAATTTGGTTACCCATACCAATGGGCACACTATCAGGAACATCTCTTTCATTTAATTCTCAAAAAAAATCCCAAATCCTTCCATCAATTATCTTGTGTTCCTGCCCTATAACATGGTTCTTTGAATATGCTCCCCATAGCTTATTCAACCAAATCATTAAGTTGGCCTACCTTTTTCTGATTATTGCAATGAGTGTATCATATTTACCTTGTGAATATGTAGTTGACTCCTCCCAATGATCTTTTACCTGTGATCTTTCACCGTGTGTTATTAATTTAGGAGGTCCCATTGTGACTCCTAGCATTTCCTTCAAACAATAATTTTCTCTCATGATGCTTTCATTATTCATTTTGTACATTTCCTTTTCTTTTATCAACATTTTTATTTGGGCTTTATTCAGTTTTTCCACATTAATTCCAATGTATGCAATCACCATAGGATCTACCTTTCCAACCTTTAGATTGATGACATGTCCAAATTTTTTCTCAGTATCAATCACCTCTGAATTTCTATGAGGTGGATACAAGGCCCATATCATGAGTGATCCTTCATTCAGGTTATATTTGGATCCAGCATATATTTTTGTCACCCCCTCCAGACTAAGCTTGTGTGTGGCACTATTATCCTTTAAGAAGCTATCAAACACCAATGCAGAATTCAAATCCAGCCATGGAAAGATCATAACTCCAGCATCCTCTAACATTTTTCTTCCTTTTTTGAGGATCATATTAACCATTTCTCTATCCACAGTTAATTTCAAATTATTTAGTAGCTGCTTCTCATTGCTTGGTGTAATATTATCAATTGTCTCCCTTATCTCCTTGCCCTTTTGCTTATATAAGAAAGATCTAAATTTTGATGAATTCAAAAATTCATTGTTTGCTACAAATGACCTATATGCCATCTATCTAGTGTTTATATCTTAGATCTCTTCAACACTTAGTTCTCTAGGAGGGCAGTTGTAATCTTGAGTTTTTAATCTGGAAATCCTACTGGGTAGCTCTCGTGGCATATCTTATCCAGTTTCCTCATCTCTAGAAAAAGGGAACCCTGTATCTGACAACCCTTGGTTGTATTCCTCCACCACTCTCTCTGCTTCCTCTGCCTCCAAATTTCTAATCATTTCATCAAACTAATAAGGCACATGATCATATCGTCCTAAGTTTATCCTTTGTTTGGTAGAATTGATATATCCCTCTAGATCAAAACCTTCTCTTGGTGGACCCTTCTTCATATTATACTGCATTAATTTTTTAAGGATCAAATCATATTCTTCCTTTGCAAGCATAGTAAAATCACCAAAGCACAGAGTACTAGGCATAAATGCCTATTTTTTGAATGAACCAAAATTGATGAAACTAGAAAAATCCATGTGTCTTACAATTTCCAAATATGCAATCCTATCTAGGACTGTTTTAGGAAAAATGAATGGAGAATCCTCAAAACCAAACACCCTTACCATAGTAGCATCTTCCAAGCAATACCAGTCTCCCCAATTGTGATCAATTGGTCCATTAAAGTCCTTAGGTTTGAGGAAGTGTTTTATTTCATCAGACAATGAGTGCGCATAAGGATGACTGTAGAATTCATATATTGGATTTACAAAATATTCTTCAAAATACAAGAAACTAGAATGAGCAAACCTATTGTCCCAAATGGTAGTCCACAATTGAATGGGTAACAATTTTCCCTCTTTATCAAACTATGAAACCTTCAAATTTTTTGGCCAAATCCCTAACTCTTTATTGAAGTACAATACTAGATGCATTAAAAGAGAATAATGCCTAAGGTGTAGAACAAGGGATTTATTTTTTATTGCCACCAATGCTAAGTAGAGTCCCTTGGAGACAAATGAAGCATAGTCGAATAACCTAGAATTATGACATTAAATGTCAGCTACAATTACCATGGGACCAATGGACATATACTCAGGAACTTCCATACCCAACACTTATCCTACCGAGAAATAGGTATATCTCATATAGGGCTTGAATAATTCCACATGGAATGGAGGCCCATCACCATCGTCAAGTGGGATGGTTTTACCATCTTGTTTAATTCTATGTAAGGGAAACCTTCAACCCTTGTAAGTGGTGTCCATTCTCCAAAACTCCTTTTCCAACTCTTCATTCACAATTTTCTCATTACACCACCCTTCCAACTTAAAAACCTCACTTATTGAAGCCTCTGATATGTATATGAATGGTTTCCCAAATGGTCTACATATGGCTTTAAGTTTTGAGTCATAGTGGGTGGCCAACAATTTTACCAGCTCTATATTCACAAACACATTAGGGAAAACTATTTTTCCCAAAGTTAGATGCCACAGATTACAAACTGGCTCAAAACAATCTCTTCATTGAAAGTGGAATCTAAAAAATTCACAGCCTCTTATTGCGGTCCAAATATCTCTTATGTTCTTGCACTTTTCATCCAATTTATCCACTTCCACCCTTAGTTGCGTGGAGCGCCTACCTCTAGACCCAAAGCTAGGCAATTGGTCAATTAAATCCTGATTCAACTTTTGTTCAGCACCCTCCAACTCAATTTCATACTCAATTTTTTGTTTCTTACTCTTAGGGTGACTGCTCTCACTTTGTTTTCTACCTTTCAACTTCCCCGAGCTGGTGGCTTCCATATTACTCACTTAAAATTTCAGAAATGAAAAAGTTAAAATGCATAGGACTTACTAGTTTTGATTGAGGTCTTTCAATTGAAACAATTCTCTGGCCCTTTGTTTGTCTCCTAGTTTCCTTTACTACCAATTCGCAATAATGTTCATTTTGCAACGATTTCCTTTCAATTTATGAAATTATCTGTACTTCGTGGCACCATTAATGTTTTAACTCCAGGCACGAATGTAACAAATTTTTGAATTCCTTACTATCACATCAAATGAACTGGTTGGAAAGACACCTTCAAACTTTGGGTGATCTATACATTAGGCCCCAACCAACGTTCACTGAATACTCTACTGATTGGGGTAACACTCTACACATCTGACCGATGTTAACATTTGTCCCATATACATCACCAAGATTCACCTCGATAATCATTTTGGTTCATTCTTTTCTTCATTAGCCTAACTTTTAGTATCGCTAAAACATTCAGTGGTTCCTCCAATGTTATAAGTCTTACCGATAACTTTTCTTTTGGTATTGAATATGTCGCGAGAACTCCTACTAATATCCTCCTGTCGGTGTAACTTAGTAGGTCAGGTGAACATTCAAGATTTACACCGATGGAACATGTCTCGTCGATGTATTCACAGTGCTCCTGTCAATGAAATAAATGATGATCTCGCCGATGAAACTTCATCGGTGAGACTTAAAAGTTCGGGCCAGCATATATTTTTCATGCCAATAGATTCCCTTCATCGATGAGACCATAAGCCAATCTCCCCAATATGTCTTCTTTAGTAATCCTAGCTTTGAACACGAGCGTAGGTGATCTTCAAATTTACCCACTGTCACATCAAATGTTCTATCGGAAAGACAATTCAAAATTTGGGCGATCATTTTATTCAGGCTTGACTAATGTTCATTAAACATTCTTTTGGTTGGGGAGACATTATGCCGATATCACATAATCTATCCATCGGATTCATATAAATGTTGCCAAGAGTCACCCCGATGACTATCTTGATCTATTTGTGTCTTCATTGGCAAGACATGGTGTATTGCTAAGACATTTAGTAATTTACCTGATGTTATGAGTCTCCCCGATGATTATTCCTTCGATCTCATGTCACCAAGACTCCTTCCAATACAACTCCTTGTGCTTTGATCAGTGAGACCTATATGCTCAGTATGACCTTTTCATTTCACCCTGATGGAACTTGTCTTGCTGACGAATCTCTTTATCGGTGAGACCATGGACCGTGTCATCCTAATATGTATCTTCTTACATAATTCGATTAGTGTGACATTTTTGTTCTTTCGCTGATATGCTAAAAATAAGAATATAATGATTTATGAATCAAAGAGACCTACACAAATTCTTGCCGATATGGGTTATTTGAATACTAGATTTTGGAGGTTTTTCATGATATCAAATGGTCAAGAGTGATGTGATCATATGTGACTGTATACACCTAAAAATGGTCATATCACAATAGTCTAGTAATTAATTAAATATTTTGAATATTTAATTAAATCTCTGAATTCAATCTACATATAAATAAATGTAAATAATTTATTTAGATTATTTATTCTTTCATTTCGATTAAATAAATAAGTTTATTTAATCACTTTTCTTATCCATTTCTTAATTAATTAAATAAACATTATGATTTATTTATATTAATTATCATATAATCTTGCCTTGAATATTTTATTCAAATAAAGATTAAGTATTCTTCTATTCTAAAAATCCTCTAAATTCCATTCACAATTAAATATTCCAAAATATTTAATTAATTTTTCTAAAGTCTATTTACAATTAAATATTTCAAATATTTAATTAAATATTCTATAGTCCTAAAATCAAAAATCAAACTCACATGAAATTAAATAAATTTATTTATTTAAATTGGATTATCTTCAACAACCGTGAAACAAACTTCCAAACAGAAAATTAATTTCTCTATTTCTGAGCAAGCTTGTTCCCATGGGTTGAAGACAAGCCTCCATTCTTCTCTCCAACCTCCCAACATCTTCCATCTTCCTCTCAACCTCTCCATCCCTCACCATTCAAAATTACCAGACAATCTCACAGCCATTGATCTTTGCCAGCCAGGCTCTTGCCTGTGAAAATCTATAAAAGGGACTGTCGGGTCTCTAAAAAACATAGAAGATTTCATACAGGAAAACTATAGTCAATTAGCTTTCTAGCATCCGTAGCCTTTAGAATCATAGCATAGCATATCTTTGCATATTAGCATTTCATATCATGGCTTATCATCTTTATATCATAGTTTCAGAAGCATTCATAATCCACAGCCCCTGTACATAACCTACAGCCCCTATGCATATCCGTATCAGCATTTCACTCCACCAGCATTTAGGATAGAGAAGTATTCTCCTTTTGCATATCTCATTCTATAGGTTGCCATTCTGAGAAGCTTTGCTTATACAATCTGAGAGCAGCAGCTTCAAGAGAATCACCGGAGATAGAGAACAATGGAACGACTCTGAAGAAGCTTTGTTTGATTTCATTTCAATTTATCTTGCTTTCTTTAGTTTAATGTTGCATTGGTGTGTTTTATTTATTTTATTTTGATACTAACATTTCACACACACATTTTTGGCACCCACTGTGGGGCTCTTGCCCTAATTTTAACATTTTTTCACAGGTTTTTCTGATAGGTTACGGCTAAAAGAGCGTATGAGCGCATTAAACATGCTTCAGCACAGGTCACACCTAGTCCAGCACCCTTCAGAGATTCCTCAGTGCCCTTAAAAGATTCCTCAGCGCCCTTCATAGATTCTCAGCACCCATCAGGAATTCTGCAGTTCCCTTAACTTCTTTTGTGGCGCCCTTGACTTATTTCATAGTGCCCTTGACTTCTTTTGTAGCGCCCTTGACTTATTTCATAGCGCCCTTGACTTATTTCATAGTTCCCTTGACTTATTTCATAGCGCCCTTGACTTGTTTCATAGCACCCTTGACTTATTTCATAGCGCCCTTAACTGATTATGCAGCACTTTTGATTAATTCTGCAGCACCCATTAACTCTGTTTTAGCGCCCTTGATATATGTTTTAGCGCATTTTTAAAAGGCTACAATTGTAATTTGTAACTTAAGTAAGGTTTGACTGGATCCGACATGACTGCGGCCAGTAAGCGTTTTAAAAGAATGAAGCAATCCTAGGATAGTCACTTAATTTAAAAGAATGAAGCAATCCTAGGATAATCACTTAATTGAAATGAAGCAATCCTAGGATAGTCACTTAATTTAAAAGAATGAATCAATCCTAGGATAGTCACTTCATCTTTTATTTTGGACTAAAAAGAACACCATGTCTTTGTGAAGCAAAATCTTCATTTAGATTAGAACATTGTGATTTGGGTTTTAAAAAGAACATTTGTTTGCTTTGTTTGTGGCAATAGGTTTATGCTCTCCCCTTAACTGGGTGATCAAAATACCAGACTTTCCTTTTCAATTTCATGCAAATTTACTGTTTTAATTACAACCTTTTAGAAGGCCTACCGTAGTGGGAAAAAATACTCACCCTACGGGAACGACCTAAGTGGGAACAACTAAAGCCAAGTTTTCCAACCCACTTTAATCAAATGTAGATGGTTGATAAAAATCCCATTCAACGGTAGTGTGCATTGATAACCATCCCCAAAGCCTTTGTTCTAAAGGTTGGGAGGTCTCTTGAGGGAGTATATCATTTTCCGCACCAAACGGAAACCCTTACTACGAACCTAGTGTAGTGGCTAACTTGTCAGTTTCTGAACATCCTAATAATCACAGTGCAGGGGAGGGAAGAATCTACCCCCAAGATACTCACCATATAACTGCCAAGGATTGTTTTCTCAGGGGATCTGGTATCCACTTCTGTCACTCTTAGTACGCACCTAGAAAAGACAAAAACACGGGCTCCCCTTTCGGGGTGACACGGTTGTGTGAGTCAACACAGTTCTAAGATGTGGGTTGTTGATTATTATGATGACCTACCTGAGTATTAAGAGTGAGTATGTTTGATCTATCTGTCATGTGTGAAACCTGTGAAAACAATTTTTGAAAAACATTTTGATCATACACTTAATGTTTAGAATAGGACTTAAAAAACACTATTCTACAACTTGCTTGATGTGTTTTCAATACATTAATTCAGTAAAGATCATCCAAAACTCACGATTACATTGATTACTCCCATGTTAAGAGATTGGAAATCCACAACCTTTGTTAAGAAATCTATTTTCAAACGAATCAAAAAGCCAAAGAAACCACTTAGTTACAAGAAATTATTGAAGAAAAGACGATTCTTGTACCAAAGCTGAAAGGTTTTACTTAAACATAGAACCTTTATCCATCGATACCATGACTGTGTTAGAGGTTTCACTGATGATTATGCTGTAGAACCATTATACTCATGAGATTTCTTTCAAAGAAGATCCCTTTCTCAAAGGCACAACCATAGTCAACGCATTCATTTTTGTTATATTCCCCAACCTGCAATTGAATATTCTACTTGTCCAAATCAATTTCTGCAATAGAGAACTCAATCACATTAGGCATTTATCACAAATCCATCCTTTTACGAAGCTATGATCAAACTTCATAAAGTGCAAAATCATCCTTTTCTTGATCTTTTGCTTAAATTCTCACCAACAGGATTTTCATCCTTTCAATTAGGGAACAACACAAGCTAAAGACTAGAAACCTTTCAAGTCATAGAATCTTCATTCTATCCTAACTTTCATATCCATCACAAATTGCGCTATTTCACTCTTTTGATCAAAAGTTAGTAGAATTTGGAACAAAGCTTATGCATGTTGTCACGAGATCTAGAAAACACATAGAAAAGGACGAAGGAGAAACTTCCACAAGCAAAATGGGTGATAATAGTGAGAAAGAAGAGGATACATTTAATATTGAAGAATTAATAGAAGAAAAGCTTCAAGAAGCAGAGCAAGATCCCCGATTCCATACTCTTATGGAAAGAATTTTAGAGCGAAACGAAGAAAGATATTTTCTTTCATTAGCTAATCAAGGAGCTAAGTTACCTTCCAATTTTGATATAGAAGGGATTAAAGAGAATCCTAAAACTCCTCTTAATGATTTTAGTGCCCTTACTCAACAGATAAAAGAATTACAAGGGAAAATAAAGGAGATGCAAGGGGGCACAAAAAAGAAGTATGTTTTGGATGACATATCTCCTTATCCATTTGATAGGAGTCTTCAAATGATCCCTTTTCCAAAACATTGTGAAATGCCTAAATTTGATAAGTATAATGGAAAAATTGACCCCATTGAACATGTGAGGGATTTCTGAAATATGAGTCTAGAATTTGCTTATGAAGATACCTACTTAATGCGATTGTTTCCACGAAGTCTGGGTGGAAAATCCATGGAGTGGCTTTCTAAGATCACTCCCTCCATCAAAACCTTTGAGGAGTTAATAAATCAGTTTATATCACAATACGCCTATAACATCCAACACCAGATAACCATGCTTGATCTTTGTAAAGTCAAACAAAAAGTAGGGGAATCTTTCACTACATTTTTGCAAAGATGGAGAAGATTGTTTGCACGATATTCCCGTCCTATTCCTGAAAAGGAAAAGATGGATATCTTCATCAATAGCCTAGATCAAGAATTAAGCTATAGGCTTAATCTTCATTGTCCTCCTAACTTTGAAAAATTGATTGAAAATGCAATCACTATTGAAGGGGCCTTGGTCAAAAGAGGAATGATAAAACTTGATAATCCAAGTTCATCCAACCATAACAACAACGATAAAACAAGGTTTCAGAACAGAAATAAAAATGTTGTCAATGATGGTATAGTGGATGCAAACAATTTACGAACAAGATCATCTATCTTCAACTTATCAAGTGCTCCATGAAACAACCAACAAGGAAATACCAACAAACAAGGAAACAACAAGTTACAACAAGGAAAAAACTCCAATCAAGAAAGCATGACCAATCAAAATACTAATCATAGTAATTTCAATAACAATCTTGGCAATGCCCAAACATCAAATCCGTCCAAACCTTCATTCTTTTCAAATTGACGGAATTTTTCAACTTTGGGTCAATCTCTTGAGTCTGCTCTCAAGGAGCTTCTTGATAATAAGGTCATCACCTTACCACCACAAAGAGATTATGAGCCACGAGTCAAACCACCATCATGGAATGACTCATATTATTGCAATTATCATCAATGTAAAGGTCATAGAATGAATAACTGTCAAGCCTTGTGAAATCTAGTACAATATTTAATTTACAATGGCACCATCAAAATTGAAGGACATCATACCAATGACGATCATCAAGCATACATTCATGGAAGATTACGTCGATGATCTCCTTTCCAAATCCAACACAAGAGAAGGACATCTAGAAATATTGTCAAAGATCTTTATCAGAATGGAGAAGTTCAATGTTCGACTCAATCCAAAGAAATGTGTCTTTGGTGTTAAATCTGGAAAACTCCCGGGATACATTGTTTCAGAAAAGGGCATAGAGGTTGATCCAAAAAAAGTACAAGCTATAATGTACATGCCACCACCACGAAATATCATTCAACTTCGATCACTGTAAGGACGCCTACAATCCATCAGGAGGTTTATAGCTCAACTGGCAGACAAAATCTTACCATTTACACATATATTGCATAAAAATGTCCCATTCAAATGGGAAGAAAAGTGTGAAGCCGCATTTAATCAGATCAAGCAATATCTCATGAATCCACCAGTTCTAGGAAAGCCACTCATACTTTATATTTCAGCAACAGAAGTATCTTTGGGAGCGTTACTAGCACAAGAGGATTCTATAGGCAAAGAAAAGGCCATATACTATATCAATAGAACTTTAACGAGTCATGAACTAAACTATACTTTTATTGAAAAAGCTTGCCTAGCAGTAGTGTTTGCCTCTCAAAATTTGTGACACTATATGCTGGCTCATACAGTTAAGCTGATAACTAAAATCGATCCACTAAAATACCTCTTAAGCAAAGCTACCTTAACAGGAAGACTTGCAAAATGGGTAATGATCTTAAGTGAGTTTGACATTCACTATGTAGATCGAAGAGCTATAAAAGGATAGGTCATCCCAGATGAGTTGGCTGAAGCACCTTTACAAGAATAAAACCTAATACACATTGAATTTCCTGATGCAGATGTCTTCACAGCAACAATTAAGAAATCATGGACATTATACTTTGATGGATCTTACACGCAACATGGCTCAGGGGCAGGGATTCTTTTTGTCACACCTGAAGGACATACCATTCCAAAATCATATCAATCAATGTTTCCTTGCACAAATAACATGGCTGAATATGAAGCATTGCTCATAGGAATGAAGATAGCATTAGATTGGTGGATTATAGAGTTACAAGACTATGGTGATTCACAACTTGTCATTAATCAAATCAATGATGATTATCAGACTAAAGATGATAAGTTGCTACCTTACAAGAACATGGTGGATGATTATAAAAAGTATTTTGTGGCAATCAAGTTTTCACAAATCCCAAGGATTGATAATAAAGCTACATATGCAATGGCTACAATTGCTTCCTTGTTACAACTATCAGAAAATCAAAAATGGTACGAAGTCTTGGTGGAACAATTATTTTCTCCCGCCTATGATAATCCTGAGACCCAAGTCATATGCCATTTAACCAGTTCTGATTTACCTTTATATGGAAAGATTTATACCTATCTGAAAGATAGCATCTTACCTTCAGATTTATCCCAAAACCAAAAAAGGAATTTCATTCGCCAATCATCCCGTTATACTTTGATCACCAATATCCTTTACTGACGTGGTCTTGATGGTACACTCCTTTGATGTCTTGAACATGATGAATCTAAAAAAGCCTTACAAGAGGTTCATGGTGGTATTTTGGAACTCATTCAAGTGGTTTAACTTTAGACAAGAAGCACATTTAGAATGGGATATTATTCACCTACCATGGAGAGAGAATATTTTACTTTTGTCAAGAAGTGTTCTAAATGCCAGATCCATGGGAATCTTATTCATGCACCTGCACAGGAACTACAACCTTTCCCTCTGACATGGCCTTTTTCTCAATGGGGACTAGATCTTGTTGGAAAAAATCATCCTTCATCATCAAATGGGCATAAATTCATAGTCACAGCTACAGAATATTTTACAAAATGGATCAAAGTTGTCCCGCTTTGATGGCCGATGACTGATAAACAAATCTCTTCATTTATCACGAATTACATTATAAATGCGATATGGAATTCCTAATTCATCAGCGATAATAGGAGACCTTTCAAAGAATCGAGGATGTTGATAAAATTTGTGGCTCCAACATAGGTTCTCTACACCTTATTATCCACAAGGAAATGGTCAAGCAGAAGCTTCAAAAAAAATAATCTTGAAGATCTTGAAGAAGGCGGTAAATGATGCCGGTCGTGATTGGCATGTCAAGTTAAATCCAGCTTTGTGGGCATACAAAACCAGCATTCGAACACCAACAGGAGCTACCCCATATGCCTTGGTATATGGAGCAGAAGTGATCTTACCATTAGAGGTTGAAATACCTTCGCTTAGGGTCTCACTCAAAGGATTGATAAATGATGAAGACTACCAAGTATCTCATCTGCAAGAGCTAGAACTGCTAGATGAAAGACGTCAACATGCAGCTGATCATTTGAAGGGTTATCAACAGATTATGTCCCGTAGCTACAATCACAGAGTTAAACCACGGACATTTCAAGTGGGTGACTTAGTCTTGAGAGAAAATCCACGAAATCAGCAAGACAAAGAAAAGAAAGGCAAATTTGAACCAAATTGGCTTGGTCCATTTGTCATCATTGCGGCATACGGTTCTGGAGCATATTAGTTATCTACATTAGAAGGGGACCTGTTTGAAGAGCCGATCAACAGCATTCATTTGAAGAAGTTCTATGTTTGAATCATCAAAACTCAAAAATCTAAAAAAAAAATCAAAAAAAGTCCTGAAAAAATCCAGAAAAATCATAAAAAGTCCTGAGAAAATCCAAAAAAATCAGAAAATGTCCTGAAAAATCCAAAAAAATCAAAATGTCTTGAAAAATACAAAAAAATTAGGAAAAGTCCTGAAAAAATCTAGAAAAATCATAAAAGTCCTAAAAAATCTAGAAAAATAGAAAAAGTTTTGAAAAAAGTGCAATAAAACAAGTGGTGAAAACACGGCAAACAGGCGCTACTTGTGATCAAAATGGGCTCCTCTATCTATTAGCTTATGTCTTGCATTTGCTTTTACGGCGTCATCTATCCATATCTATTATTTGTACATATCTATCATATCCATATCATGCAATGGGAATCCTTGTGTTTCATCATGCCTTGATGAAATTTGTACATATCCATCATATTCAAGTTGTGTTTACACTGGGGGCAAAGGAAACACAGACTAAGACAAGAGAGGGGCAACGAGCTTTTAGAACATCACAAACGGACAAATGATGGTTTGCCAAAATGCAACATACATTGATGCATCAAATCAACCACAACACCAAAACGATCACTCAATTCCAATGAAATCAAAACAATGTTAATCAAAACACAAACATCAATGTTGATAACCAAGTTGGATGATCTTAATCTGAATAATGTTTGGAATAATTTAGGCAAAATTTGAATTGTTGGTTGATTTTCTATCATATCTTTGGAGCAATTCGATGATGTAATGAACTAGAAAAGCAAGGAAAGAGTATGATTTTTCTTTGTCTATTGTTTGCAAGGAAATCATTAGTACTATGCAAATTGGTCGCGAGACATGCTCTACTAAGTATCATTGATGACATTTCAGAATTTGAATGGGAAACAGGTTAACTCTTGTCTGTTTATGCAAGCGATACTCAGGTCATCTCAATTCAATTATACCTAGATGCTTGTATTATCTTGCTATATCAAAAATCATGAAAGCAATACTCAGGTCATCACTGGTGCTAACATACCCTTTGATGCTTGTATTAACTTTCAACATTTCAATGCTCTATGATGACACAAAAAGCACAAATAGGCTCTTATAATGGCAATATTGTACGGCTACCTTGCATGGTTAGTATAAATTACATTCATTCTAGAATTTTCATTTTGCATTTATAGATTTTTTTTCCAAAAGTTGGCAAAGTATCAAATATTTCATATCTTTTGAATAAATGACTAAGTACATTTTGACATTCACACAAACATCATTACATACATCTTTCATACATATTTGCATCGAAAAATCATAAAATCAAAGTATACAGATCATAATCAAAACATTCATCAGCATTCATAAGTTGTACCATCTATCAATTCACATTCATATTCATAAAATCATTCATCAATAGATCACAATCATATCATAACATTGTACTTTCATTTCTTACATCATAAATCATGCATACACATACATCATGAGCATTAACATCGTGACACCATCACATAAAACATCATGCAACAAAAAAAAATCGATGCACTCATGATAAATCATCGCTGCATATCATATATCTCAAAAAATGAATGTCAAAATGTACAAAGATGTCAACTATGTATGACATAACATCATCAAAAATGGGATCATATCAGTGTGTATACAAATGTCTCACAATGATAAAACATCATGCAAAAAGCACTATGTAGTGCTATCCTCTGATGGTGTTGGTCTGGGACCTGTCCCACCTACACCTAATGGACCTGCTCCACCTGCCCCTGATGATCCTCCTGGAGGTAATGGCTAAGATACACCCCTGCTGGTAGCCCGAGAATGACTATGTGTAGACCGATACTATGTATAACCCACTCTCTGCTTGGGTGGCACTGCATCATGATACCTGGTCCTATATAACTCTGCCTCTCGGGTGGCTCTGGTCACCTCTCTCATCATGTCACCAATCGAGGTACCTGCTGCTACTCTTTGCAGACTGTCAGGTAGGGCCATGGCCTGCTCACCCTGCTATCTGGCTATATCTCTCTCGTCTGTCACTATAGCCAACTATCCCTATAGCTGTGTAATCAAGGCCTGTGCATGTGCTAGCTGACCCTCTAAGCTCTGCACTCTACTCTGCAAGGTAGATATCTGACTCGGCCCCACCGGATCTACTGAAGATGATGGATCTGAATGTCTCATCCATGGTCCACCTCTACCACCACCTCTGCCACCTCTGTCACCCCCTCCACCACTATCACCCCCACTCTCCTCATCACTGCTATCTCCATCCCCATCTGACTCATCATCATCATCCTCCTCGGATTCATCACCCTCTGAAGCCTCCTCTCGTTGTCGCCTATGTCCGCCTCTATGTGGTCTCTGCTCTACAACTGGAGTGGCAGGCTCATCAAGATCAAATAATCATGGCGCAAGATGCTCCGACACATACTGACCATACTCTGGATTCATCCCCCCATCAAGAATATATGCTCTGTACTCCCACATCTATACTCCCAAACTGGTGAACTCTGCCACTGCTGCATCATAAGAAATTTGTGGACCCCACACTGTCAACTCCTGCTGCCGACGCGCATAAATAGTCGAACCCTGTGGCATACCCTAAGGCCGACCATACTGTCGCCACACTCGACCAAGAAGAAATCTCTCAATAATACTAGGAGTACGTCCAATCAGATATCTGGAAGCAAAGACAAAGGGCATCTCCCTACCATCCTCTAGCCATGCCTCACAATCTACGTAGGGCCACCAGCATACTGTCTCGAGATCATCCAGAAGACGCTGCCAATGATCTAGTTTTCCCAACCATGGCTAAGCAATGACATTAGTATATCTAAATCTGTATGGTCGACCGGTAGGTCGTCGTCCACGAGTCAATGGACGCATAATAGCAAAGTGCTCCCATGCCCATATCTGTAACAACGAACAACCGACAGCAAAACTTCGGCCTCCACCGTACACAATATGATGTAACTCATCGTACAAGTGTGCAAGCATGCATTATCCCCAAGCATATCGTGTACCCTGCATCACCATACTCTCAAGTACACGACCCCACCCGACTACAAAACCCTTCGACCTATGGTCGGGGCACAGAACACCTCCAATGAAACCTGCAAGTACAGACGACAGGGGCACATACGAATCTATCATCTTCGCCCATGAAATATAATATCCTGCAATCTGATCATCTCTGAATATCTGTCTCAAGGCATCGGTGCCTCCCATCTTCCGGGAGTCAAATCTCACTATCTCGTCCATCACTGGAATCCTCAAGATATGATATATATCCTCTGGAGTCACAGTAATCTCTCCTGTCAAAAAATGAAAGGTGTTTGTGTCGCTATGCCACCTCTCTGCAAGTGTTGTTAATAAACCTCTGTTGAGATGCACCTCGGGCATCTCAAGCAACAAGGTCAGTCCACATGCCTCGATCACATCTCTATCTGCCTATACAAGTTGTGGAATCAATCTCCATGTCTTCGGGAATGTCTCCCATAACTGCAAGATACTCAATCTCTCCTGTTGAATGGGAAGAATCATCATGTCAAATCAACATCAATATCACATCATCACGACAAATCAATTAAATCTTAATATCACAATCCTGTTTGTTTTTAACAACTTTAGAAGCAAACTTATCAAACAATTATTTGTTTTTTCATCATCATGGAAAGCAGATTTATCAACATGATGTTCACTTTTAACAACTTTAGAAGCAAACTTATCAAACAATTATTTGCTTTTCATCATCATGGAAAGCAGATTTATCAACATCCTGTTTGCTTTTAACAACTTTAGAAGCAAACTTATCAAAAAAATATTTGTTTTTCATCATCATGGAAAGTAGATTTATCAACATCCTGTTTGTTTTTAACAACTTTAGAAGAAAACTTATCAAATCAAATTATTTGTTTTTCATCAACATGGAAAGCAAATTTATCACAATCCTGTTTGTTTTTAACAACCTTAGAAGCAAACTTATCAAACAACTATTTGTTTTTCACAACTTGAAAGCAAATTTATCAGCTACTCTTTGTTTTCCAACAACCTTGGAAACAAAAATATTACACAAAGCAACATCCAATCATGGGCGCTATGAAAACAATCATGGGCGCTACAGCAATCCTAATGGGTGCTACAAGATCATGGGCACTACAAAACACCTGATGGGTGCTACAGAAAATCTAATGGGCGCTATGGAATCATAGGCGCTAATAAAAACATCATGGGCGCTATAAAAAGCATAAAGGGCGCTAAAAGAATGTTTAAAGCTACAAAAAGGTTGGGAAATGTGCTCTGAACGAAAAATTTTCAAACACTGAAAGGTTAACAGGGTACATACCTCGGGTCCATAGTGCGCCAGCCGCTGATGTCGTCGGATGCACTCGAAACGGTGTTGGTGGATAGGAAGTGCCATCTTTCTCACTCCATAGCTCAAAAATTACAATTTTTACTAGGTTAAAATGGGAAAATGACATGGAAAATGACATTTTTAACCTATTTAAAGGAAAAATTGGGGCATTTTATCACATTTTATCAAAGTAGGGGCAATTTAGATCATCAATTTTTCATCTCACATCTTTCCACGTCAATTTCTTCACATCATAATTTTCGAACGATGAATCGACATCTTAAAAAATCATAAAAATTGAAAAATTCCAAAAAACCTGAAAATTCAAAAAAAAAGAAAAAACTTTAGAGAAAATCAAAATCTTATCGATTCATCGTCTGAGGGGGCATATACCTAGCAAACATTCGACAATCAACATCGGGAAAATTTCAAAATTCTTTGAAGTAATGCGTAAAACACATCACTTCAAAGAGGGGCAAAATGTATACACCTAAAAATTGTCACATCACAATAGTCTGGTAATTAATTAAATATTTTGAATATTTAATTAAATCTCTGAATTCAATCTACATATAAATAAATCTAAATAATTTATTTAGATTGTTTATTCTTTCATTTCGATTAAATAAATAAGTTTATTTAATCACTTTTCTTATCCATTTCTTAATTAATTAAATAAACATTATGATTTATTTATATTAATTATCATATAATCTTGCCTTGAATATTTTATTCAAATAAAGATTAAGTATTCTTCTACCCTAAAAATCCTCTAAATTCCATTCACAATTAAATATTCCAAAATATTTAATTAATTCTTCTAAAGTCTATTTACAATTAAATATTTCAAATATTTAATTAAATATTCTATAGTCCTAAAATCAAAAATCAAACTCACATGAAATTAAATAAATTTATTTATTTAAATTGGATTATCTTCAACAACCGTGAAACAAACTTCCAAACAGAAAATTAATTTCTCTGTTTCTGAGCAAGCTTATTCCCGTGGGTTGAAGACAAGCCTCCATTCTTCTCTCCAACCTCCCAACATCTTCCATCTTCCTCTCAACCTCTCCATCCCTCACCATTCAAAATTACTAGACAATCTCAAGCCATTGATCTTTGCCAGCCAGGCTCTTGCCTGTGAAAATCTATAAAAGGGACTGTCGGGTCTCTGAAAAACATAGAAGCTTTCATACAGGAAAACTATAGTCAATTAGCTTTCCAGCATCCATAGCCTTTAGAATCATAGCATAGCATAGCTTAGCATATTAGCATTTCATATCATGGCTTATCATCTCTATATCATAGTTTCAGAAGCATTCATAATCCACAGCCCCTGTACATAATCTACAGCCCCTGTGCATATCGTATCAACATTTCACTCCACCAGCATATTAGGATAGAGAAGTATTCTCCTTTTGCATATCTCGTTTGCAAGTTGCCATTCTGAGAAGCTTTGCTTATACAATCTGAGAGCAGCAGCTTCAAGTGAATCACCGGAGATAGAGAACAATGAACGACTCTGAAGAAGCTTTGTTTGATTTCATTTCAATTTATCTTGCTTTCTTTAGTTTAATGTTGCATTGGTGTGTTTTATTTGTTTTATTTTGATACTAACATTTCACACACACAGTGACTATGATGGATTATACTCAAATTAAGGTTTTCTTTAGGGAATCAACGAGTGCAAAATCATTGTAAAAATTTTAAAAACACTTATGCTTTCCCTTGAAGTATGTTTAATAACTCCAAAATGGGTGTCTAAAACCATGAAGGGTTTCTCTAGTGTTCTGGGAAAGTTTTGAGTTATTGGGAAAAAACTAGGTTTGCACTGTTACAAGGATTCAAGGAGTCAAAGTGTGAAATCTAACTTATGTTCTTTGTTAGGCTTTGAGAGTTGTTTGGAATTTTTAAATTTGTCATTCTAAACTTGTTGGAAGCCTCTTAAAGGCAGGTTGATAGGTTGGTTGAGTTGAACCTACTAGGTCTAAATTAGGTAGTTGTTATTGCTAAGGTGGATCACTCCTTTCTGCGAAGGCCATACACTTATGATTGGGTCAAGTGTTATTTTCTTTAGAAAATTCCTATTTCCTTTTTGATAGGTTATGATTTGATTATATGGTTTATGAAGCACTTATTTCAAACAAATATCTTTATGAAAGAATTATATTGGCATGAAATTAAATATGATTTGTATTCCAATGTAAAAACTACAAAGAATGGAAACAATTCTTTCAACACATAAACTATTATGTAGTAGTCAATTAAAATGAAAAAGCTTACTCTATATTAGTTAGGATACACAACTAAGAAAATGATCTAAAGTGACTTATTTATTCTAGAGGAACTAAGTATATATTATACAAAGAAAAACAACAAACCCACAACTACCCCTATTTTGAAGGAGTTTAGTTTTCTCCCCTTCCTGATCTCGCTAATATTATCTAATTATTTTAAAGAGACAAAGGGTCATAACACAACTTATTCAACCCAGTAAATAGCTTGGTTAATGAAACTTGAAAAAAGCAACAAAACAATTGCTAAATTTAGTCGGTATTGGCATGGTGTGATGGTTTATAGGTGGCATTATTGTTCTTGCCACCAAGGTTCAAACCCCGTTGGGGTGGTATTGTTGAATGGTTGTATCCGGTTCATAGCTCTGGTCAAAAGTGTTTACCCCTTGGAAAAAAAGAAGGATGGAGAGGTCAGGGACAGATCAGGGAAAACTCGGAGAAAGGAGAGAGGGAGAATCCGAGTGCGAGGGGGCGAAAGACAAAGGATAAATCAATATGGATAGAAGAGAGATAGAGAGAGGAGTGAGAGGGAGATAAAAAGAGAAATAGAGATAGAGATATAGAGTGGAGAGATGGAGGGAGAGATGGAGTGAATGAGAGAGAAAGGGGGGAGAGGGAGAGATAGTTCAATAGATAGAGGGGGGAAGAGGGAGTGGCATAGATAGTGGGAGATATAGAGAGATAGAAGCAACGGGGAGAGATATATCAATCACCCTCTCTATATCTCTATCTATTCATCCTTATCTCTTTATCTCTCTACCTCTCTCTATCCCCTTGTCTCCCTTTCAAATTGTATGTTTTCATTATCTCCCTCTCTCTCTATATTTTATTCCCTATATTTATCTTTGTCCCCTTAAGTGTGCAATGGCTACATTGAAGAGGTCTTAAAGGGGAATTATCATATCTTTAATCAAATGGCATGCTACATTGAGCATAACTCCCCAAGGACACATGCCATCCTTGGATTGTTGACATGAAACAACCAATAAAGTTTAGTTTCTCTCTCTCAAATTAATATTATATTAATATATATTACTATTATATTAAATATATATTATATTAATTATATTTTGTATTATATAAAAATATACGTATTATTAATTATTAATTATAATAATTTTATACGTATTTAATAATTTTGTTAAAGAATATAATATATAATTATAATAAGTTGAATAATTATATTATTTATTATGTAAAATATAGCTAATATATACTTAACTATATTGTAGAATATTAAAACCTAGCTAAATGGTGCCATAATTTTCAATTTAATTAACGTACTCTAAAACCTAACAAAACCAGGTTGTAGCTCATCAAATTGGAGAAGTGGAAGGTCAATACCAACACTGAGGAAGAGTTTGGAGTAGTGAAAACAAGGTCAATGCCAGTGTCAAGGAAGAGTTTCAAGTTAAAACAAGGTCAATACCAGCGTTGACGAAGATTTTGGAGTGAAAACAAGGTCAATACCAGTGACAAGGATGAGGTTGAGGGCACTCAAGGAAAATCAATGACCAAGGGACAATGAGTACTGTAAGTTTGGCACCCCCATTCTCTTTAGCCTACAATTTTCATGCCTAATTTCCAAATATCTTCTCATACATGGCACCCCCATTCTCGTAAAATGGTATAAGATAAGACAGGAAAAATAAAATAGCTTAGTCTTTCACATTTTTATCAACCAGCTTCAAGTCTTGGAAAAACTCACATAATCTACCCACATCTTGGTTGAGGTCTAGGATTTCATCACACATAGCCTTCATCGCATGAGTCTGAAGCAATTATAGACTTATCCCAAGTATATGCTAGCCTAAGCTAGATCTAATGAATGGAAATAGAGGCATACAATTCTTCTTTAATACCTCCACCACAAACATATGCAAGGAAAGGTCTCCTCCCTTCTTATTAGTGATAACCTTCTCCACACACAACCCTTAAAAATTATGAATAGAGGAATATAATCTTTGAAGAACTCAAAGTTGATTCTCTCCTACCTGATGCAATTAGTCATTTTATCCTTACAAACATTTATAGTGATTACTAGAGGCACATAGGCCAATTCTTCATAATAGAAGAATTTGATCATACTTTTCCAATGATGGCATTATGAGAAAACCTTAGGTTAAATGAATAATTCCTAGCTAAGTTCTTTAAATCATGTCCAATCGTATAAGAGAAGACCGCTGCTATGTGTACTTGGATACCATGGAGAAAGGCTCTTTGGGCTCTTTCATCAATCAAAGTATTGTTAAATTTTAACACCTAAAAGTGAGAATGAAGAATCTTTCCTAGGATGGTGGCCATTCCATTATAGCTCTTAGAGTTGTTAGAGATATTTTAAGTTATCAAATCCTACCATCAGACATAATCAAGATGTTGTTGTTTCAAATGACTATGAGCACTAACTTTCACTATTTGAAGATGTTGAAACCTTGTCATAGAGAACTAGAAAATTGATGCAACCACTCATCCTACCTTAAAACATACCAAAAGTCTCCTAGCAATTAGACATAGAAGATTTAAGATGACTTAAAAAAAAAATATTGCCAAAGCCTAAACTTATGATGACTTAACCAGGCCTAGTACACACTCCCTCCCTGTTAACCACTTAGACATACGGAAGTTAGATGTAAATTTGCTGCTATTTTTAGTGATTTAGGTGTCCAATAAACCACTTGGTGGTGTTTCCCTTCAAGTTTATTTACTTGAATGAAGAGAAAAATTCCTTTGATTACAATTAGAGAATACATTTGAGGCCTTGGTTGTGTAACTGGTGCACCATAGTCACATTTAACACTTGTTAAAAATTTTGGGAGTTAAAATGTTAAGTAGATTTGATTTGTGATGGACACATTTGGACGGTAGTAACAATAACTTGCAATCTATCAAGACTTGATTACCTTATAACCTATGAAATTCTAGCGATGAAATGATAGATTAATCATAGTGTCACCTTTGGATCACATCACCATGAAAGAACTTCATACAACATCCTTATGAGTGCAGGTACCACCAAATAGGTATTTGTTAGATCTATCTTCCTCGAGCGAGGGAAATTCAGGAAGAGAAGAGGAAAGCGAGACATGTAGTAGGTCTAAAAGAGGGAGATCAACTAGAGATCAAAAGATTACAAGAAAATTATGTAAACACATGGAATTTTTTCTTGCTGAAGGGGGGTCATGTTCTTATGATGATGAGAGCATATGCAACATTGAGGTTCCTTTGAGGTACAAACATCTATGGAAACAATGGGTACCTAAGGAAATTCCTCCAATAAACACTGATTTTTGTGTCAACAAGAGGATATATCGCATAGCACCATCATCACTACATGGTTTGGGCCTATTTTGTACATGGACGGTATAAAGGTCTGTTACGGAAAAGTTACTAAATTGATGGAGTATGTCAGACCCTATTACAGTTACAAAGTTGGATGCAGCTGGTTTGATATACACGAAGTATACGTAGGTATGCACTATCAGTAAATTATATACAACTAAAAGATAAGGATCAAAATAAAGGAATGGCTATGTACATTGACAGAAGGCCAAGAGCATCAGGGAATATTGCAGGGTTTATAAATAGTACACAACCTAGGTCAACAAATAAGCAACCCAATTTCATATTTGAGGCATGCGAGGGAAACCGTGTATTCGTATGTGCAATAAAGTCAATAACTGTAGGGGAAGAGTCGATAATCAATTACAATTTGAATCGCTTAGTTACAAACACAGTTACTATGGGGATGGTACGTACTATGTACCATTTTACCCAACC
The DNA here is from genome assembly GCA_007258455.2 of Sequoia sempervirens. Lineage (NCBI taxonomy): Eukaryota > Viridiplantae > Streptophyta > Pinopsida > Cupressales > Cupressaceae > Sequoia > Sequoia sempervirens. The sequence continues at coordinate 66,243,988 of VDFB02109042.1, read as the reverse complement.
TCCAATTAATGACTCCAATATACCATTTTATCCTTATGTTTTTTTTCGTAAGTCTATTGGTTTCATTTCGGTAATGTTTTTTTATATTTTATTTTTGTCACAATGGGACATTGATTGTATGCGAAAGTCTCTGGCCCAGAGTACAGATCACGATGTATCTGTTGTCACCTAGAATTGCACCCTGTGCTGAGTTTGCAAGAAACTGAGCATTCTAGAGCAACATGGGATCATCTCAAGGCTGTGGGTCACCTATAGTTGAAATGAACCTCCGGAGAAGGCCAGCTTCCTTTGGGTATCACCTAAACTATTGATTCTTTGAAAGGAAAAGGGGAAGAGATGCATAAAATGGAAAACTGAACCTATGGTGATACACCGTATTAATGAGAAATCATGAAGTGAACACAGCGAAACACACACTTGAAAGCCTAATTGCTATTTTCAGAACATATTTTAGGTTTAAAACTTGAGTCCTAACAGGTTTGGCCCACACATACACCTTGGGAAGGAAAGATTAGTTTCACAACCTTCAAATACAAATGCAGAAATGTGAAAACACAGTCATAAAACTTACAAGCTTAAAAGAAAGGATGCAGAAATGAGAATCATGCAAACATGAAGAAAAACTTCCAAGGTACACTCTATGTTGTATTCAAGATTCCAACTGAGTTACAGAAAAACATACATTGACAGAGAAAGGATTGATTGAAAATCACTAACTCTTCAGAGTGTGCAATCTGAACTATTTACAAAAGGCAAAAAATGCCTTATATATAAACTGATACGTCAGCCCCTTAGGGCTTACAAAAAATATCCCGATTCAGGATAGGATTTCCTCTTATATTTTATATAATTAATGCTGAAGACCTGCGTGTCCCTGTTGTTGGTGTCGGTCTGAAACATTCTCAAAGAAGTCCTCTTCAGATATTCTTTCAGCTACCACATTTATTCGATCCATCATGTCTAGTCGAGCTACTTCGGCCGCACCATGAATGCTCTGATCCTGCAACAGATACATGTCGCCCTTCATCCTGTCGATGCTCTCTGGACTGCCATGGTCTCCCCTTAGATCTCTCTGATTGGTCGAGTGAAAACCACGCAGCCCTGCAGCTGGTCAAAATTCCCTTGAATGGAAATGCATCTCGGCAAGACTCACGCCGAGGCATGAACCCTCAGCCGACTTCTTTTCTTTTGGCCTGACTCATTCCGGTCAGAAAGAGGTTACCCCAAGCTCATTATGTTATTCTGAAAACCTCCATGTCCGGTGATATTCCTGGCGGGCACCTTAGTCAGTAGGACCTCCCGCATTTTCCAAGACTCTATAGCGAAAACTCCCTCCTCCGTCGAAAGCTTGCTTTGAGTTCGGAGAAAGTTGGCCTAGTCGTAGAGACATCCTGCCGACCTCATCTTCTTTCTGTCTAATCTCTTCTTTTCTATCGTTAAGACTCCCACCGGTCAGGAAGAAGTCTTCCCAAACTTCTTTCGCTACACCAAAGGCTCCTCTATAGTCGGTATGACCTTCGGGCGACATCATCAGTTGGCAAGTCTTTCATGTTTTGATGGGGTCTCCTAGCAGTCGGCAAGACCGTCTCTGTTCACTAAGACTCTATGTCGAGCTCCATTTGTTTACCCCGAGCTCATTCCTCTCCACCGAGCTTGAACTTCCTATGGCCTTCGGTGAGATCTTACCAAGTCGGCAAGACCTCCCGTCAACGGCTTTATCTTGTGGCGAACTCCCTATCTCCTGGCCAGCTTTTCCTACTTCGCTGAGACCTACACCGAAACCAACATCATCCGTCAGCCATCCATTTGGTGTCGGTGAGACTCTATGTCGATATTTGATGATCTCGGCGAGGTCACTCATAATTGGCGAGACTCTTGCCGAAAACAAGATATCGAGGCCTTCATCTTTTGTGTCAGGCTCCTTGTGACTTCGACGAAACTTGAGGCATTCGCCGAGACCCTTCGTCAAAGAAAATAACCTCCACCAAACAAAAAACATCTAGTCATCGAGACCCATGCTTTATCTTGCCAACGAGCCCATCCTTTTCCCATCATTGTAGCTTTCGTCCGTTGGAGAGACCTCTCATAGACTACATTTGTTATGCCGAAAGGCCTCATGCATTGAAAATCGTCAAGACAAGGAAGTTGTTACGCCAACCAAGAGCCTTCATATCTTCCATTAGCGAGACCGAAGGTCAGTTTCCGAGACCTTACGGTGATCGCCCCGAATTACGCCGATGAGTAAATCCCTCCACCACCGATCGACGAGACAAAAATGAACTCATGCTGATATGATATATTCTGCTCCTCCAGTCGGTGAAACAAGAAGACTTCACTGAGACCCTATGCCAATAGAATAAGGCTCCGCCGATGAATCACCATATACCTAGTCGGGGAGAGATGATAAAATCGATAAGACACAACCCCGACGGTGAAAACATATGTCGATAGAAACTCTACGGTCGCCAAAACAAATGAAGCGTCTCACCGAATGAAGTATGCAGAAGCCTTTTGATCGCCATGACATCGGATGAGTCCTGCCGATAGGCAACACAGACTCATCCGATGCAGAAAACGTGACCTAGCATGAAGTAACCTTCGATGGAGATATCCCATCTGACCCTTATGACACCTGCAACATAGATGCTTGCCTGATTGAGCCTGAGGGTGAAAACTAGGTAACATTTCTGGCGATCTTTACGGGATGTTTGCCTGCTAAACATGAGAACGAGTAGCTACAATTTGTCCATTGGGCATGGAGTCATTAGAAAACTTAGAGAACACATAAAACGCTAGTCAGCACATGGTTGCAATACGCATGAGACCCATAGGGCACATTAGGTGACCAAAATGGCAAGACAGGGGAAACAAAAGAGAAAATATACACTGTGCTGAAACAGCACTTGTGGAAAACGTAAAGTCTAAACTATTATGTACAATAGATAGATTAGTCAGATTTGAAAATAGTGCTTAAGGTGTATCCCATTGACTAGGATAGGAAGCATTTCACCTTCTGTTGTAGCTAGTTGACATGCATTGTGTTCTTTACATCCTGTGATAACAAACGGACCAGTCCATATGTTGTCGAACTTGGTGTGATGGCCTGGTCTGCTTTTAAGAACATCCCACCTGAGCACAAGGTCTCCCTCAAAATATTTTGTTGTAGCCCTTTTGTCAAATGTCTTCTTTGTCTGGACCTGATGATCTTCCAAAGTTTTCATTGCTCTGTCCCTTGATTCTTTGAGCTCCATGAGCTCTGCATATCTTATAGACATGGGATCCTGTCCCTCAAGCATCTCCAGCTGGTGAACGATGTCTAGAGCTAGGAGCTCCACGGATAGGGGCAATCTTGCCTCTTTACCATAAACCAACATATATGGTGAATTACCAACAAACCTCTTAGGGGTCACTCTATCTGCCCAAAGTGCATTCTTTAAACTACTGGGCCAGGTCCTTTGGCTGTCTTCTATGGTTCTTTTGATGATCCTAATGAGGTTCTTGTTCGTGCTTTCAGCTAAACCATTACCTTGAGGGTAATAATTTGAGGTGTTCAAATGAATGCCATGCTTGACAGCCCAATCAATCAGTTTTAATCCCACAAATGCAAGGGAATTATCAGAGATGATGGAGTCAGGCACTCCAAACCTTGTGACTATGTCTTCATAGAAGCTCAAGACTGAAGACTCTTTTGCTTCTTTCAAAGCAACTGCTTTTGTCCACCTTGTAAAATAGTCTGTGGTTGTAAGTACCCACTTGTGACCAGCACTGGAAGGTGGGTTTATTGGACTGATGAAATCAATGCCCCATCTCATGAAGGGCTGCTCCACTTGAATTGGATGTAGGGGCATAGCTGGCAACCTTTCCTTTCCTAAAAACAAAGCACATTTGATGCACTTTCTCAACCAGGCATACGCATCCTTGAACAAGTTGGGCCAGTAGTAACCAGCTCTCATGACCTTCCAGGCAGTAGTTCTGGGAGCAAAGTGACCTCCTGCAGCTCCATCATGAAACTCATGAAGCACCTTTTCAATTTGGTCACTGTGAATGCATCTTAATAGGACACCACTCAGATCTTTCTTAAAAAGAACATCATTTACCATCACATACAATATAGACAGTAATCTAAAGTATCTTCTTTTGGCTATGTTCAGACCTAATGGGCATTGACTAGTTTGTAAAAAGTGGGTCATATCTTGAACCCAATTAGTTATCCCGGGGCACATCATCCTGAGCATTCTGAGGCTCATTTAAATTGGCAAGCACAGCATCCTTTTCTATTTTACTTTCACTACTTGACCCTGCAGCGAGGTGCTCACACAGACCTTTGCCTCTAACCAGCTTGGTGATCTTAACATCTACATCATACTCCATGACCTTGATGACCCATCCTGCTCTTTTTTCATTCAAGTCTTTATTCAGCAGAAACTCCTTCACACTTGAGTGCGCTACCAGAATATGGATTTTACTATGAGAAATCAAAGGCTTGAATTTCTTCAGGCTTCTGATTACGGCAAGGACATGCCTCTCTACAAAGGAGTATTTTTGCTCATAATCAACCAAATTTTGGCTGAAGAAAGCTATTGGTTGTTCTAAATCATCTTCATTTTTTTGAACCAATATTGCAGAGATATTATTGGTGCCACCATAAGCATATAAATAAAAATCTTTAGAAAAAATGGGATTTACCAGCATAGGAGTTGCTGCTAAGGCCTCTTTGACCTTTTCAAAACTATTCTTGGCATCTTTTGTCCAACTGAAAACTGCATTCTTCTTTAACATAGCCGTCAAAGGCTGTAACAAGTTTGCAACATCAGGGATGAACCTTCTCAGAAAGTTGATCTGGCCTAGAAAACTTTGTAGACCCTTCTTGTGACTAGGCAACGGCAACTCAAGTATGGCCTTGACTCTCTCAGGATCAATAGTGATTCCTTTCTTTGACACTATGTGTCCCAATAATTTCCCTTCATGAATAGCAAAGATACTCTTTTTTGGGTTTAGAGAGATACCGAACTCTCTGCATTTTGCGAACACTTGTCTAAGATGTAACAGATGTTCATCAGCATTCTTAGAATACACTGTTATGTCATCTAGGTAAATCAGTATAATGTTGTTGATCAAAATTTGAAATGCCATGTCCATGGCTCTCTGAAATGTGGCACCAGCATTGGACAAACCAAAAGGCATCCTTTTGTATGCCATGGTGCCCCATTTAGTTGTAAAAGCAGTCTTAAACTGATCTTCCTCTTTAACCAGCACTTGATTATACCCTGAAAAACCATCTAACAAGGAAAATCTTTCAGAGCCAGCAACTTCTTGTAAGATCTGTTCCATGGAGGGAAGCGGGTAGTGGTCTTTCAGAGAGGATCGGTTAAGATCCCTAAAGTCTACACAAAGTCTTAACTCACCACTTTTCTTCCTCACCGATACAAGATTAGAAACCCATGAGGTGTGCTTGATAGGGAAGACAATACCCCCCTCAACTTATTTGGCTAGCTCTTTAATCATTAAGGGCTCGAGCTTGGGATTCAAAAGCCTTTGTTTCTACCTTACTGGCTTGGCATTAGGTTCTAATTCAATCGTATGTTGAGCAATATGGGGATCAAATCCTTTCAAATCTGAATACTCCCAAGCAAAGACATCATGGAACTCTTGGCACAAAGCAACAAAAGCTTGTTTATCTTCAGGTGAACAGATTTTTCCTATCTTAAGGAGCTTACCTTTGAAGATCTCCAATTCTTCGTAGTGTTCTTGTTTAATCTACAAGTCGGCCTTGCCCTTTTTTAGCTGATCATCAATACTGAAAATTGACTCCAAGGTAACAAGACCTTTGGGTAGCTTGTTTGTCTTTAGCTGTATGACTTGATCACCATACTGCTGCTTGAGTTTTGCTTGATTCGTCATGGAGAACTGATCTTCTTCTAGCAAGAAAGAGAGGATTTGTTCATCACTGTCAAAGACTTGCCAGTAAATGTTGTTGTCAAGAATTGATGGTCTGACCACAACTTTGACATACTGCTACACCTTCTCTTTTCTGATGTTGTTTGGAATGTCAAATTGTGCCCCAATAGCTGCAAGCCTGTCAGCATGCTTGTTCTGATTTCTTGGGATAGACACTAGGTTAAAAGCATCAAAATCTTTGAGCATGTTCCACACTCTGTTTCTGTAAGACTTTAATGTGCCATTTTTAGCAACATTCAGGCCCCTTACTTGATTAACAATTAATTCGTTGTCTCCATGGACTTTCAAGTTGGTTATTCCTCTCTTTCTCGCCCACTCTAGACCTTGAACAAGGCCTTCATACTCAGCAGTGTTATTGGAGCATGCAAAAGCAAAATGGAAAGCAAAGTAGTATTTATCGCCTTGAGGAAACACAAGCATTGCACCCCATTCTTGCTTCTTGAGCCATCAAAGTACATCTCCTAAAGTCCGTTAAGGGGCTGCAATAACTGATCTGCATCTTTCTCTAAATTTGGAATCTCCGTATCAGGCACAAGAATGACATAGTTGCCCATACCAACTTCTTGAATGAGGTCTTCAGGACTGTCTGATACATTCTCAACTGCCCATTCATGCAACAGCACGTCAGGAATAGCTTCTGATTGGAGTTCTTGAGCAGCAGCTAGTTCATTGTCAGTAGAAACAACACAATTTTCATTTGCAACAGAAGGAACAACATTGATGGGGCTTGGGTTATATGGCTCAATGTGGTCTTTGGCCAACCTTTCAGACTTGATGGTAACCTTAGTCCCATATCTTGTTCTAAATAGCATATGTGACCAATCGGCTGATACATACCCACCTATCTTGGCTGTAAAGTCTCTAGATAAACACAAGGAAAAGAAAGGTGGAAGGTCTATGACACATATTTCTTGAGGGACTGAAAAGTTTGGACAAGCATGGAGAGTGAGGCTTAAGTCCTTGATAATACCCAAAGTATTAACCGAAGTGCCATCCAATTGGATTACTTCCTTCTCCAAAGGCTAGTATTTTAGTCCAAGTTTGTCAGCAATCTATTTCGGCATGACGGAGCTACTAGCTCCACTATCTACCATACAATTATGGACTAATTTATCACCAATGATCACTGACACGTAGAAAGGAGGTAGTTTAACTCTTTTTCCATTCTCTATGCAAGGCTATTGATTATCATCTCCCTAAGCATTATTTGTCATTACAGTCCTATCTTGACCTAACGGGGACTCAGACTTGTCTGATGTCTTAAGTTTTGACAAGGCTAAACATAAGATATCCTTTTGACTAGGGATGACTAAAGAATCCCACATAGACATGGTCACATTTGTCCTTTTCATACTATCAAGAATATTAAAAGGTACAATTGGATTTTTATTGTGTACCTTTACACCAGTGTGATCAGCTTGTAAGCATGGTTGTTCTTGAGCTGGGAGTCGTTGATTTCCTTGCAAACCACTGGTCACTTGAGATGTAGGCGGTTCCACAGCTGATGCCTTTCCTTTATCGGCTGCATGATCGAGCTCAAGTGCTCTCTTCTTTGCTCTTGTATTCACTGCAACAGGAGAACTGTCCATGTTCAATCCACAAAATTCTTCACCTTGCCAGTTGAGTAGAGTAACATCATTGCTAAGCTGATCCTGATGTTGTGAAGTCATGTCATCAAATGTTTGTTGTGAACTTGAGGCGTGTTGCACCATAAGTGCCTGATTGATGAGTCCATTTGAGCACATGGCCTAACTGTGGGACTGGTTGCAAGGGTAGCACCACTCATAATCAGCTGCTAATTTTTTTTGAGTGGGAACCAAGTCCCTTACTACACTAACAGGTGCTGGAGCATAGGCCTGAAAAGGCCTTGTGTTCACACTCTTTCTTGGGCCCTGATAATTTCCCTGATACTGCTGTCTATTCCCTTGGAATTGTTGCTGCTGACCTTAAAAAGGCTGACTTGAGGCCTGATTTTGCTGTTGATAAGGCCTGGAATAGGTCTGTTGCTTTTCCAAGTTCACCAACTTGTTGCCAAAAGTCTGTAAAAGACTTTTGATCTCTTGCAATTCATTTAATGAGCTTGAAGCAACACTTTTCTGCTGGTCAATGGTTGGAACAACAGCTGGTAGTGTTGGTACAGCTAGCAGAGGTGTGAAAGGAGGTATTTGCAAAGGAATGTTTGCATGAATTTCTAGAAATATTGGCATTGGTGGCCTGGGAGCAAGCTTACCAGCTTGTATCAAGCTATTTTCAGCTCTTATAGCTATTTCGAAGGCATCTGGCAGAGATACTCCTCCCATTGACTGTACCATGACAGCTATATCACTGTTCAGAGCTCTCAAAAAGTATAGGAATGCATACTCTGGAGGTGGCCTCACTGTTACAGGGATTCTATCCCAAGTTCTTTGGAATCTAAAGTTGAAGTCGTTCATTTGCTCTTGTGGAGCCCTCTTCATTGTAGTCAGTTGCTCCAATAGAGACAAGTTATCAGACTTGTCTTGGAATTGCTTATGTAATTTTTCTCCGAAGTCGTCCCATGTTGCAATTGAGCTAGCCAGTAGGCTTCTGTACCCTGCACAGCTCTTCCTTTTAGTGAAGCAGCTAGCAATCTTACTGCAACATCTTCTTCGGTTATGTGGTGGACTCCGCATAATGAAGCCACATCTCTTAAATGTTCAATGGGAGTAGTTTGACCTTCTCCCGTGAAAATTGGTAGACTCTTCAAGGCTGCCATCGGAATATCATTATGTTGTGCCAAGTTCAAAGGACTCCCTCCGTTGAAAGCCACAAAGGGTTGATTCCTTGGAGCGGCCATTGAAGGTATCTGAGGCGGATTTATTGGTGCCACGAAATGAGATTTTACAGGTGGAGGGGTGAACTGAGTTCTTCTGGAATAGATGATTGTTGTTCTTTGCCTTTCCTCAACTCTGCCTCATCTTCTTGGTGGTGATAGTTGCAAGTATTCAAAAGGGCCTGAAATTCTTCTTGTTCGAACTCTTTTCATATACTATAGAAGGCATGTATTTCTGGAGTTCTTCCTCTTTGTGGAGTCACCAAGTATGCCAAAGGGCTTCTAAAAAGCCTGATAATTCACTGGTTGCATACCAAACCAATAGTTATAACAAATTTCGGTCCCACCAGGCGTGCTAGAAACTGTTGTCACCTAGAATTGCACCCTGTGCTGAGTTTGCAAGAAACTGAGCATTCTAGAGCAACATGGGATCATCTCAAGGCTATGGGTCACCTATAGTTGAAATGAACCTCCGGAGAAGGCCAGCTTCCTTTGGGTATTACCTAAACTATTGATTCTTTGAAAGGAAAAGGGGAAGAGATGCATAAAATGGAAAATTGAACCTATGGTGATACACCGTATTAATGAGAAATCATGAAGTGAACACAATGAAACACACACTTGAAAGCCTAATTGCTATTTTCATAACAACATCTTTTAGGTTTAAAACTTGAGTCCTAACAGGTTTGGCCCACACATACACCTTGGGAAGGAAAGATTAGTTTCACAACCTTCAGATACAAATGTAGAAATGTGAAAACACAGTCATAAAACTTACAAGCTTAAAAGAAAGGATGCGGAAATGAGAATCATGCAAACATGAAGACAAACTTCCAAGGTACACTCTGTGTTGTATTCAAGATTCTAGCTGAGTTACAGAAAAACATACATTGACAGAGAAAGGATTGATTGAAAATCACTAACTCTTCAGAGTGTGCAATCCAAACTATTTACAAAAGGAAAAGAATGCCTTATATACAAACTGATACGTCGGCCCCTTAGGGCTTACAAAAAAATATCCTGATTCGGGATAGGATTTCCTCTTATATTTTATCGAATTAATGCTGAAGACCTACGTGTCCCTGTTGTTGGTGTTGGTCTGAAACATTCTCGAAGAAGTCCTCTTCAGATATTCTTTCAGCTACCACATTTATTTGATCCATCGTGTCCAGTCGAGCTACTTCGGCCGCACCATGAATGATCTGATCCTACAACAGATACATGTCTCCCTTCATCCCGTTGACGCTCTCTGGACTACCACGGTCTCCCCTTAGATCTCTCGGATTGGTCGAGTGAAAACCACGCAGCCCTGCAGCTAGTCAAAAGTCCCTTGGATGGAAATGCATCTCGGCAAGACTCACGCCGAGGCATGAATCCTCGGCCGACTTCTTTTCTTTCATCCTGACTCATTCCGGTCGGAAAGAGGTTACCCCAAGCTCATTATGTTATGCCAAAAACCTCCATGTTCGGTGATATTCCTGGCGGGCACCTTAGTCGGCAGGACCTCCCGCATTCGCCAAGACTCTATAGCGAAAACTCCCTCCTCTGCCGAAAGCTTTCTTTGAGTTCGGAGAAAGCTGGCCTAGTCAACAAGACATCCTACCGACCTCATCTTCATTCTGTCTGATCTCTTCTTTTCTGTCGTTAAGACTCCCACCGGTCGGGAAGAAGTCTTCCCGAACTTCTTTCGCTATGTCGAAGGCTCCTTTGTAGTCGGTATGACCTCCGGGTGACATCATCAGTTGGTAAGTCTTTCATGTTTTGATGGGGTCTCCTAGCAGTCAGCAAGACCATCTCTGTTTGCTGAGACTCTATGTCGAGCTCCATTTGTTTACCCCGAGTTCATTCCTCTCCACCGGGCTTGAGCTCCCTATGGCCTTCGGCGAGATCTTACCAAGTCGGCAAGACCTCCCGTTGATGGCTTTATCTTGTGGTGAACTCCCTATCTCCTAGCCAGCTTCTCCTACTTCGCTGAGACCTACGCCGAAACCAACATCATCCACCGGCCATCCATTTGGTGTCGATGAGACTCTACGTCAATATTCGATGATCTCGGCGAGGTCACTCATAATCGGCGAGACTCTCGCCGAAAACAAGATATCGATGCCTTCATCTTTTGTGTCGGGCTCCTTGTGACTTGAAAATCGCCGAGACAAGGAAGTGGTTACGCCGACCAAGAGCCTTCATATCTTCCATCGGCGAGACCGAAGGTCAGTCGCCGAGACCTTACGGCGATCGCCCCGAATTACACCGATGAGTAAATCCCTCCGCCACCGATCGACGAGACAAAAATGAACTCATGCCGATATGATATATTCTGCTCCTCCAGTCGATGAAACAAGAAGACTTCGCTGAGACCCTATGTTGATAGAATAAGGCTCCGCTGATGAATCACCATATACCTAGTTGGGGAGAGATGATAAAATCGGTAAGACACAACCCTGACGGTGAAAACATATGCCGATAGAAACCCTACGGTCGCCAAAACAAATGAAGCGTCCCACCGGATGAATTATGCAGAAGCCTTTTGATCACCATGACATCGGATGAGTCCTGTCGATAGGCAACACAGACTCATCTGATGCAGAAAATGTGACCTAGCATGAAGTAACCTTCGATGGAGATATCCCATCTAACCCTTATGACACCTGCAACATAGATGCTTGCCTAATCGAGCCTAAGGGTGAAAACCAGGTAACAGTATCTTCAAGCACTTCTACCTGACAAGTTTACCTCATTGTAATTGTACAAATTAGATATGAGAAAAATGTTTTATTATTTTTTTTTTATAAGTTTATTGGGTTAATTTTGATTATGTTTTTAATATTCTTGTTGCATTCGACTGATCGGGGAAAGGCACCAACAGCAGACGAGAGAATCCATAGGGAGGTGCAGTCAATATTATGTGATGATGACATCACTTATTCAACAAACCCTCTCGATATGATAAGGAAGACCCAAAAAACTGTAATGAAGAAATCCTTAAGTTGTTATTCGTAGTGCGTTAAACATATGAGATAAGAGAGAGGGTTAAAATATTGACTGAGAGAGCACAAAACTTGCAAGTATGTTGTCATGAGGTCTTTAATTATAACAATTCATTCATGGTTTTATATTTTGTACTCTTTTATGTCATGAACTAAAATATGTGTTATTTTTACAGTATTTTTTGCGTCCTCATGATGCTCCTAGAAATGATCAAGGTACTACAAGTGTTTCCTGAGGAGTAGAGGTCGGTACAAGTGTCCATCCTGATCTTCCTACGCATACATCACATTATTTGACCCCATCATCTATGCCTATATTGTCATCTGAAATTTCAGAAACACATACCATGCAGGCATCCGTTACTGCACCCTTTGGCAACAAACACATGCCAAAACATGTGTCACAACATGTACCTAAGGATGCAGAGGCCACTAGTACTGGTGATGTTTTAGTAGCATTTCCTAGATCTTCCCGTATTACTAGTACGAGAAAATTGTCGATCACATTTGTGGTGACCAAGGATTTCTTTCCCATAAAGATAGAGAAGGTCCTAGGTACTTTAAAATGTTTTAATTATTATTATATATAATCTAATTGAAATTTACTTATTGATCACTCTTTTTAGACTATTGATCCCATGATCATTTTGTAGTAAATGATGTTTTTTATAAACATCTAAGTGATATTATATTGGAGCTCTTCGGCCCACCATACGTACACGATGGAATGCCCAAAATCAAGATTTAAAAGATGAGCTCATTAACCGTTTAGTTGTGTTGTTCGGTGATAAAACATTCAACCGAACCAAGGTCCTTAAGAAAGTTGGTACCTATCTAAAGTATGTGAGGGACCAATATAGATCACATTTAGAGAAGAACAAAAAGTATGAGCATCCCCCCATGATTTCAAAGAGGGAGTGGAAGGACCTAGTATCGGATGGAAAGGAGAAGGATGAAAAGAAAAAAGGAAAGACACCACTGGGCCAAGGAAGGTATGTGATACTATCAACAATGTAATTATGTACTGATTACTCTTTATTTTTAATAATATAATGTATTTCAAACTTTTTATAGGCTTCCCGACTCATCAAAGGCAACAAAGGCAAGACTAGAAAAACACTGGAAGCATAAACTTGGCTCTGGTGGTTATATGAAATTAGTTGCATGAATTGTAAGTATCAATAAATGAAATATTGCATCCAAATAATAAATTGCAAACAATTTTGGTTATATCACACCATAGAAGGAAAATTCATGATCTTATGTAAAAATGCAGGGCTTTGAATTCAACAGAGTTCCCATAGAAGAGGACCTGAAGATTTCCTTCTAGCAAGACTATGGAGCCATGGTTGAATGCCTAAGAGTCTTGTTTGGGAAAACACAATCTTCCACTACATCGGACACACAGGTAAATAAACTTAATAAAGTTTATTTAAAATTGAATACTTGTGCAATCTATTCAATATTAATTTCCACCATAAATTAATTACATGCCTATTTGTTTTAAACATACAAGCAATGATAATACTGCACATGACATTAGAATGCAACTTGGTGAGGGTGGAGCACAACCTATAGATGGTCATGGTTTGCATCCCGATACTGGATGTATTCATGTGCAATACAAAACGTAGTATGGATTAATACAATTAAACATCTTTAATTGCAATTGGTGTATTAATTAATGTAACATTTTGTGTTTCAACTTTAGAGCATGTAGAGTGTGATCAACATGTTGAGCATGATCAGGCTAGAGAAGATCAGAAACATGATGTGGCCCCATCAGGTAAAGAGGACCACTCTATTGTTATTTTAAACATATTTATTTGCAATTGGTGTATTAATTAATGTAATATTTCATGTTTCAACTTTAGAGCATGTATAGAGTGATCAACGTGTTGAGCATTATCAGGCTAGTTAAGATCAAGAACATGATGTAGCCCCATCAGGTAAAAAGGACCACTCTAATATTCTTTTAAACATATTTAATTTCAATTAGTGTATTAATTAATGTAACCTTTCATGTTTCAACTACAAATCAGGATTTAGAGGGTGTTCAGCATGTTGAGCATGAGTCTATAAGAGAAGTTCAAGAACATGATGTGGACCCATCAGGTAAAGAGAACCACTCTAATGTTCTTTTAATTAATGAAATGCTTGTAACAATAATAATAAAACATATCAATTTAACATTTCTTTTTTATTGCAGAAGACCCCCCCTTGCAGTTGCGTCCATGTCGTGAGCACATGACTAGGCGTACATTAAGATCATGAGCAGAGGGAAAACAACTAAAGGGGGGAAAATGATTTAGAAAACAATAATCCACTTCATATTTTTTTAGCTTTAAAAAAGAAACAAAAAAAAAAAGTGATTGTAATCATACCATGACAATCATATTTTTGATAATATGTAAAAATTGAAAGAATGAATGTTATATGTTAATGAATGAATGTGAATATGTTAATGAATGAATGTTATATGTTAATAAATGAATGTTATATGTTGTTAATGGATGAATTAATGAATGTTATATGTTATTAATGGATGAATGAATGATTAATGTTATATGATCGGGTATGGGGAATTGAGAGTGATGTGAGGGGGGGTGGGGGGAAATGAGCTTCCACCATCACATGGTTGGCCCTGTTAAGTAGAGAATATTAAACTATTCTCAAAAAAAAGAGAAGCTCAATAAGGTAATGCACTTTTCAATATAAGAAATGCATTGTTTTAAGAATCAAATAAATATGCAAAGATGAAAGAAAGTGCTAACTTTTCACTATGGTGGCAGAAAAATGATTCTTTATACCCTGAATCCATGCTCTGCATCATAATTTAAAGTTGTTTCCATTCCAATGTTCTGAGTTTAGTTTTTTTGTATGCCTTTGTATGAATACCACATTGTGTTGTGTGTGGATTTGGTTTCAAAGCTCTATTTCTTCTATTTTAAGTGGTGACATAACTCTAAAATCTGACTTTTGTGCATAACAGGTTAGTGGAAAAATTGACAGCTCTGAAGGGTTTAGAGGCTTGATTGAGATAGATACACAGATATTTGGATCTTGTTGTTGATGGGAGGCTTCCACTTAACCATGAAATTTTGTACCATCTGCAGGTATGCAAAAATTTATCTACTTACATTCATTATTGATCATAAATGTTCTAAATGATATTAATGCTTCAAACTTAAGATTCGTTTCATTGTTATAATGATCAAAATTTTATTCTTTGCTATACATTCAAGCATTCTCTTGCCCCCTACCCTTTTCTCTCTCCCCCCTCTTAAGAATTTTATGTCATAAAAGATTCACATTTCTATCTTGTTTACACAAATTTATCTAAAGCTCTAGGAGTGAATAAAGATATGTAAAAGATGATGGATTATGTCTAAACAACAACTTTCTATCTTATAGCTAATGAAATCCTTAATATTTGAATAGTTTAGAGCTCGAATAATGCTTGAATATGCATGTGTAGCAATAAGGGAGCCTATGTGAAGATTGAAATTTAAAACATCACTTTGGTATTTTTCCTTAGGCAGTGAAATGATATTTTGAGTAATACAAACCTACACACACATTGATATTTTTCGGCATTGCATTGAGGAAATTGTTTTCTCTTATACCTACCCTCGGCTAGACATGGAGGTATATAATATTGGTTTCTGGGTTTTTTTGTAAGTAGTTAATTTCACAGAGGAAGACTAAAATCTTCGTAATGTCTTGTCAGGTGTGAAAGCATATGAATCACTTGCTGAAGGCACCATTTTGTATTCATTCAAAAATTAGTTTTTTCCTTTTTTATGTTTCTTTGCATGTTTTTTTTTAGGCTCCAAATATGTAGCTCAACTCTTTCCTTTTCATCTATTTTGATGATTGCAGTAGTTTTTCCTCATAATTTTTTATGTAGATCTATTCGTAACCTTATTTTCTACCAATCAATTTGCAAACCAGTCACATATTAAGGACCATTTCACTAACTTGTAGTCATCCATTACTTCATATGTTGTAGGTTGTGTTTGTGTGCCAATAAATCCTAATGATTGTGAGAACTTTAATCCTACAAGTGTACCCACTCTTTCTCAAGTAAAAGTCTTACCTTATTTTATAGTACTTTAAATGGTTAATTGAAGGTGCTTCTTTAGATCTGAGATAGTTGAACCCTGGATTAAAATATGGTATTAGATGGGAAGTACAATGATAAAACTGAGGTCCATTGAACACAAATTATGAACATAATTTATTGGACTATGAATAGTGTTACAATTATAATTATTTCTCATTTACCTACCTCTCCATTAATGAAAAAGATAGCAGATATTGGAAGTTCATTATATGTCTCATGTATGTGTTACTATTTTAATTTTGTTTAAGTTGTTCAAGAGCTTGATTAGGTCAAGAATATATTCTACAAGCTCTATTCTCTTGACACTGCTCAACATTTTCCCTACACATTTTCTCTTCAATCCAGACATTTCTTAACTCCTTCCCTTGTTAGCCCTTGGTTGTTCTTGTTACCAATTTTTCACCACAGCTCGATTGGTGGAGCTGGTTGAACATTGTTTTATCTTAAAGGTGAAATTGTAGATTATGTTTAAGTGTTGTTTGTATCATGTTCGTTATTCATTAAGTGACAGTGGTGCATTTAAAAGAAGAAACTAAGTTTTAGAAGTGTTATTCAATGTTTTACAATTAAATGAAGTACAGAATTGGGCATATAAACAACATAGCATTTTAGAATGCTTTCATTTATTTCATGGAATAATTCATATTTGCATAGCTTCATTTGATTGCAAGAATTCAAATGATATTATAACATTGCATTGAAATGCATTTTTTTTCAAATGAAAAGCATAAAGATGAAATCAAATATCCACACAAGCCGTGGATGTGATTGTCACAATGCACCATTAATAGTACACTACACTATGAAAGATGCGAAAGAAAAAATCACATAAGTAAACAATATAATCATCATTGCCTGTTTTGGTCGATGGTCGACGATGAATGGTGCACCTTTGTTTGCTTGAGCTCCGATTAACCTATAAGAGAAAGAGGGGGATGTCAGAGGCTCTGATTATGAAGATACCCATATGAATCACCAACGATAGTGCAGCCTACTGTTAATCATGCACTAAAACAATCAAAAAGTGAAAGTATAGAAGAAATGAATTGAAGGAGAAACATCAATATGATAATTATATCTTGTTTTTTATGCTAGCATTGTTTGTTTCCTTCTGCAGGTATAGGAAAAATCACGAAGCTGATCATTATTCGAAGACCAAGCATGTGGAGAAAAATGGGCTCCCACAAGGGTAGAGCTCAGCATGCTGCCCTTATTCATTATAAATGGGCTGATTTAAAGATTACCTCATCATATTCATCAAAAGAAATGATATACAACTAAAAGAGTAAAGCATAGTTATCTATCGAGCTACTAAACCAACTGTGCATTCATAACAATCAGGTTAATGCTTTTTGAAAGCTACAGGTGAACAGTGAGTTTATTCACTCAATCACTTAACTGAGTATCATGATCATATGTCATGCAAAGTTTCAGTAATACAGCAAAGTTCTTCTTTTCATTTTCTTGTCTCAAGACTGGTAACAACAGTTTGATTGCCTTTGTGTTTTCAAATTTGAAGCCATAATGTCCTACTTTTATGAGTTTTCTCCACAGGATTTCATGTTTTTAGGTTGTATGATGTATTCGATGTTCGTGAATCTTCATATGAATTATTGATGAAATCATGTATCGATGAGATTGTGAGAACTATTGTAATAGAGAAATTGTTGTGAGTGGAAAAATATGATTTCTTTCAGAAATAACAATTAACCATTAGTAGTTTTAAGTTTTGATTTCAGTCCATCTTTATATCCCTTTCCTCTGAAGTCTTAGAGTAAAATTAATCATTCGGAGAACTAGCTCACTCTGGAGATTCCTTCTTCGTTCAGATCACCCACATCTGAAGAAGGTTTCCATGTTTTGGTAGATTGTTGAATATTGCATTTAGCAGGGTGCAAATCTAATTGACAACAATTTTTAGCATGCCCGGTGGGACTCTAAAAATAAATTTTAGAGAAGTTTTTAATGTTTTAAAGTTGATGTTTGGTGTATGCAGTGATTTTATTCATCCTTTTGGAGGTTTTTACATATACCTGGCGACTCCATTCTCGGTTTTCGCATGCAGATCAAGTACTGGTTTGTTTGAAAAGCCTAACTTTGCTTTGTTTTCCAGCTTACAAATGAATAAATATGTCAATATTTCATGGCCATGCACCATATCATCGGCCATATCATGAGAGCCCCGTTTGTTCATCTCCATATCAGTTATACCAGTATAATCATTCTATTGGTTTCAATCTCACAAATTCTCAAAATCAACATGCCCAATATAGTTGCCACCCACCCACCCTTGCACATTTTTCATCTCAGCCCTCATATGTCCAAAATCAGTCTCGAGAGATTCAAAACTTGAGCTTCAGAGATATAAGGTTGAACTATGAAAAGCGGATGAATGAAATAGATCAGCAGGGGGAGATTGTAAGCATAAAGAGCATGTTGCTTGATTACATGAGTCAGCTCAAGGAGATCAAGAAGCAGCATGAGTATAATCAGCACTAGGAGGATTTGGCTTATCAATCCCATCTTCATGAGCAGGAGTTGGAGGCCCGAAGAATACAGTTCAAGGAGGGTTTAGAGAGAGAGGTAGTTGCACAAACAAAGCTTCTGCTTGCTCAATTTCAAAGGCATGAAGCCAAAATAGCTCCTGCCATTTCAGTGCATCCTATTCAAGAAGAGGTTCGTGAGTTTAAAATTCCAAGTTTTGTGAAATATGAGCATCCTAATCCTCCTAAGATCAAGATTCCTAGCTTTAGAGATTTTTTACCTATGCAAGAACCTAGGTTGGAGCATTCCAAACCTGTTATGCTTCAAAAGCAGCCAATTGTAAATCCTTTACCTCATCAAGAGATTGGTTTTGAATGCAAACAAAATCCTCAAAAAATAAAAATCCCAAGTTTCCAATTTTTTGACTTTTGCGTGGAGCTTGTTGGCATTTGAGACCAGTCCATTAGGAAGTAGCCCCTTTTCCAGCAAGAAATTCCAAAAATTTCCCAAGTTTCCCAACCAGATAAATTTGATTGTCCTACCACTAATTTCCTATATGAGAATAGATCTCTTGTCTTGAAAAATGACTCATCATTTGCCATAGAAGAAGCTAGAAATGTAAATTGGTTGCATGTAGCTATGGAGGAATATCAGTTGGAGCAGCAAAAGATCACATAAGAAGGGGCTTCTCATGATGAATCTATTAATAAAGATCTTCCTTGTTTGTTAAGGGAGGATGAGATTTCAAAAAATCATTTATCAGTCAATCACATGAACGCTGCATGTGCAGAGAGGGGCAGTTCATTGGAACAAAAGAATATCAACAATAATTACTTTGAAGTATGCAGCCGGTACAACAATGATGAATAGCTTGAAAGTCAAAAGCAATTAGTTGATGAGTTGTAGGTTCAAGAATTAGGACAGCAACCTAAAGAGGTAGAAAAGGGTGAGGTGAGTCATGATTGCATAGCTTCATTTGATGATCTTCCATATTTTGTTGAGTGTGATGTGGAAAGCACAAATCTGGTCATAAGTCAGCAACATGAGGTTGAGGAAGACAAGGCTGATTTGGAGTGTCTTTCTTTGAGTAATAATGAGGATTATGAGCAGTTTCCTTTCTGGTGTAGGAAAGAGCCAGAGGTTGTCACATTGATAGAAAGCGTGCTAGAAGAGGTCATCTCATTATTTTGGCATTTTCCTTCCTCCGTTGAAAAGGAAAATTTTGATTTGAGTATTCAGGAGATTAAGCTACATGCAAGCATTGCTCAGGTTGAACAAGAGAAAAGTCTAGATACTACTCTTCAAAATCTTCATCAGAAGGTCAATAATATAAATTCAACCTTTGTCATTTTGAGAGGCTTCCCCATTAGATGCTTAGTCGGTTCGGAGGCTACTGAAGTACCAGAGGTCATGCTTGTACCCAAGTATGAGGATGTAATCAAACAAGAAGTGGTTTTTGGAATTGCAGTTGAAGGCGATCAAGTTCAGCTCACTTGCCCAGTTCATGGCAGCGATATGCATGATCATTTTCAAAGTGCAAGTAGGTTTATTTGCATTTTTTATGGAATGTTGCAACAGTCTATTGAACATCTACTTGTGTTTCATGTTTTTTCAGCGATACATAATCATGTAATGTGTCAGTTGTTGATTAAAAAGGGGTGTTATTTCACCCAGCCTGTGAATGGTTTTGTTTGACTAGCTACTTTGGTTGGTTAGAGTTAGTATATTCAGCAAATAAGTGTGTTTCACACATTTACTTTTCATATTTTTCCTTTCCCTAAGCGCTGATGCACATGTTTTGTTGGCCATCAAGGCCTGTTAGTTTACTTTCAGTTCTATTTTGTTTTCTTTTGTTGTTGTTTGGAGTGTTGTTGTTCAAGTTTATGAGTTTCAAGAGTGGGCAGATTTGACTCCGCACCCAATGGATTGTTTTAAGACCACTAATCTATGCTTAGCAAGCAAGCATTTAGCGTAAATCGCTAAAATTGTACCAATTTTTTGCCATAGCTCGATTGGTGGAGCTGGTTGAACATTGTTTTATCTTAAAGGTGAAATTGCATATTATGTTTAAGTGTTGTTTGTATCATGTTTGTTATTCATTAAGTGACAGTGGTGCATTTAAAAGAAGAAACTGAGTTTCAGAAGTGTTATTCAATGTTTTACAATTAAATGAAGTACAGAATTGGGCATATAAACAACAAAGCATTTTAGAATGCTTTCATTTATTTAATGGAATAATTCATATTTACATAGCTTCATTTGATTGCAAGAATTCAAATGATATTAATACATTGCATCGAAAGCATTTTCTTTTCAAATGAAAAGTATAAAGATGAAATCAAATATCCACACAAGTCATGGATGTGACTCTCACAATGCACCATTAATAGTACACTACACTATGGAAGATGTGAAAGAAAAAATCACATAAGTAAATGACATAATCATCATTGCCTGTTTTGGCCGATGGTCGACGATGAATGGTGCACCTTTTTCTACTGGAGCTCTGATTAATCTGTAAGACAAAGAGGGGGATGTCAGAGGCTCTGATTATGAAGATACCCATATGAATCACCAATGATAGTGCAGCCTACTATTAATCATGCACTGAAACAATCAAAAAGTGAAAGTACAGAAGAAATGAACTGAAGGAGAAACATCAATATGATCATTATATCTTGTTTTTTATGCTAACATTGTTTGTTTCCTTCTGTAGGTATAGGGAAAATCACGAAGCTGATCATTATTCAAAGACCAAGCATGTGGAGAAAAATGGGCTCCCACAAGGGTAAAGCTCGGCATGCTGCCCTTATTCATTATAAATGGGCTGATTTAAAGATTACCTCATTATATTCATCAAAAGAAATGATATACAACTAAAAGAGTAAAGCATAGCTATCTATTGAGCTACTAAACCAACTGTGCATTCATAACAATCAGGTTAATGCTTTCTGAAAGCTACAGGTGAACAGTGAGTTTATTCACGCAATCACTTAACTGAGTATCATGATCATATGTCATGAAAAGTTTTAGTAATATAGCAGAGTTCTTCTTTTTATTCTCTTGTCTCAAGACTGGTAACAACAGTTTGATGCCTTTGTGTTTTCAAATTTGAAGCCTTAATGTCCTACTTTTATGAGTTTTCTGCACAAGATTTCATATTTTCAGGCTGTATGATGTATTCGATGTCAGTGAATCTTTATATGAATTATTGATGAAATCATGTATCGATGAGATTGTGAGAACTATTGTAATAGATAAATTGTTGTGAGTGGAAAAATCTGATTTCTTTCAGAAATAACAGTTAACCATTAGTAGTTTTAAGTTTTGATTTTAGTCCATCTTTCTATCCCTTTCCTCTGAAGTCTTAGAGTAAAATTAATCATTCAGAGAACCAGCTCACTCTGGAGATTCCTTCTTCATTCAGATCACCCACATCTGAAGAAGGTTTCCATGTTTCGGTAGATTTTTGAATATTGCATTCAGCAAGGTGCAAATCTAATTGACAACAGTGCACCTTTGTCTGCTCGAGCTCTGATTAACCTATAAGAGAAAGAGGGGGATGTCAGAGGCTCTGATTATGAAGATACCCATATGAATCACCAATGATAGTTCATCCTACTATTAATCATGCACTGAAACAATCAAAAAGTGAAAGTACAGAAGAAATGAACTGAAGGAGAAACATCAATATGATCATTATATCTTGTTTTTTATGCTAACATTGTTTGTTTCCTTCTGTAGGTATAGGGAAAATCACGAAGCTGATCATTATTCAAAGACCAAGCATGTGGAGAAAAATGGGCTCCCGCAAGGGTAAAGCTCGGCATGCTGCCCTTATTCATTATAAATGGGCTGATTTAAAGATTACCTCATCATATTCATCAAAAGAAATGATATACAACTAAAAGAGTAAAGCATAGTTATCTATCAAGCTACTAAACCAAATGTGCATTCATAACAATCAGGTTAATGCTTTCTGAAAGCTACAGGTGAACAGTGAGTTTATTCACTCAATCACATAACTAAGTATCATGATCATATGTCATGCAAAGTTCCAGTAATATAGCAGAGTTCTTTTAATTTTCTTGTCTCAAGACTGGTAACAGTAGTTTGATGCCTTTGTGTTTTCAAATTTGAAGCCTTAATGTCCTGCTTTTATGAGTTTTTTGCACAGGATTTCATGTTTTTAGGTTGTATGATGTATTCGATGTACATGAATCTTCATATGAATTATTGATGAAATCATGTATCGATGAGATTGTGAGAACTATTGTAATAGAGAAATTGTTGTGAGTGGAAAAATCTGATTTCTTTTAGAAATAATAGTTAACCATCAGTAGTTTTAAGTTTTGATTTTAGTCCATCTTTCTATCCCTTTCCTCTGAAGTCTTAGAGTAAAATTAATCATTCAGAGAACCAGCTCACTCTGGAGATTCCTTCTGCGTTCAGATCACCCACATCTGAAGAAGGTTTCCATGTTTTGGTAGATTGCTAAATATTGCATTCAGTAGGGTGCAAATCTAATTGACAACAGTTCTCAAGTGTAATGCTTTTTCTATGCATCTCACAGTCTGTATGTATGATCAATCATCTCTTATGAAGCATGGATAACCTTTCATGGAATTGTTGTTGTGATTAGACAATTTCCATTGTGAGAATAATCATTTAATTTGTATGGAAGTAAGTCTTTTCCATATTATTTGGCATGGTATTGTAAACTTGTCTTTATAGGATTCTCTAGGGGGGAACACCATAACTGTGATGATAGGTAGAGTTGTACAAAACCATAAATCATTTGGAATTACCAATATATTGCTTATAGAACACTCTATGCAAGTAAAATGGAATGTGCAATGACAATTGGTCTCGAATTCAAATTTGAATATAAGTACATTACACAAGAAGATGGTATCTATTTTATGATTTAAAGAACCCCAAAATAAGAAAATTAATAGGTTCCATCTGTTTACTTGCTCTTAGACACTTGTTTAATCGGTGGGACCCTCAGAATGTTCTGCTGATAACCAACAATGTTCAAAACTCCTGAAGAGGTCAGATCAGTGTAACATTGGATCTATCTTGTTGACGGAAGTCATCAACAAGACATGGACTATCGGAGTGAGTTTTCTATCATGTGTCAATGATTGATCTCTCACCAATGGGTTGGCTTCGGTGGTCATTTCCAAGAGTCTCCACGATGACATGGTGTAGGTCTATTTAAAACTCTTGAAGAGGTCAAATCGGTGTGACATTGGATCTTTCTTTCCAATGGAAATCGTCAACAATACATGGACTATCAAAGTGAGTTTTCTATCCTATGTCGATGATTGATCTCTCACCGATGGGTTGGCTTTGGTGGTCACCGCCAAGAGTTTCCATGATGGTACATTTCAACGAATATTTTTTTAAAAAAATTGCATTGTTTTGTTGCAATTTCAACAAAGGCAACCGACAAATCACCGAAAAGGTCCAACAAAGTTGCTATAGCTACAACAAAGGATTCCTTGTAACTATGTGCCCATTTCATTGAAATGGCGATGAAATTTTGGTGTTGTTTCAATGCTTTGGAAGAGGCATTGCAATTGTGTTTTGGTTATAATTCATCAATGGATACACGAAGTTGTCGTTGATATTCCGATGAATCTAGGCTGTTATTTCGACGTTTAATTCTTCATCAGAATTTTGACAGAAAATTGGCGACAAAAATTATTTCATTAGTTCGTCGATTGTCTGAAAATTTTTTGTCGAAAGACCAACGAACGTTTGTCAGAAAATGGAGTCAAATTCAGTAGTGAATGAAATTGAATACAAAAATGAAAACTAAATGAATGTTTCACTAATGCAAAATGAAAGGTCCTAAAATGAAACAACAACTCAATTCCCTAATTGAATGCTAACACAAATGGAAAGTAGGATGCAAGGTATCAAAAATTTAAAGTGTTCAAAAGTCGGATTGACCAAATTGGAAAATAGATTTTTGGGAACCTAAATGCTTGCTCTTGCACTTCTAGAGTTTTTCACCTAAAAGGATAGAGATTTAGGTCCAAAAATGATTATGTAACACTCAAATTAGGATGTGTGAAATGTGATATGATGTAAATGAACTTACCTAAATGCAATTAACTGGTTAAAATGAACTACAATGAATGCAAAAGTGTAATTTAGGCTATGTTTGAAAACACTTTATGATATGCAAAATAACTATGAAAATGAAGAAATTATGTAGAAAAAAAGTTCCAAGGGTAAATATGAGTGCACCTAGATGATGTGTGAGCTTTCAGGTGTTTTTATAATGCTAATGAAATTTACTGATTTTTCACAATGGGACTCATTCACCCAAGGTGGCAAATTAGTCTTCTTACTAATGAAAAACTATCAAGAACTGATTTATGTTTGTTGGGAACTGAAATCTGACAAAACTCAAGTTTCTAGTCCTAAGGTGGGACTCATTTTCCATAGGTGGAAAATTAGTACTCTCCCAAATTTCTGAAAAACCAGGAGACAACTTTGCAACACCAGATCTTGGAATGTCTGCTTGTCGCATTACCGAAGTGAAATTTTCAGAAAACAAACAAGTATCTCCAAGCTTGAAATTGACTTATGTTGACTTGAAGCACCTATTTGACATAAAAATAAATCCTCAACACCTAATAACCTATCAAATCTATAAACAAAAGGTTGCAAATACACAAGCAAAAGGGGAAAAATGATTAGGCTTAATGAATAGGGGTTTACATTGGTCAAACCCCACTTTTGGTAATTAAACCCTTGAAAAGATAATGAAATGCATGAGAAAGATAAAGTAATAACATGTAAATGATATCAACTCACCTAAATCTTGATCTTGTAATTCTGAAGTAATGTCAATGGTAGCTTCAAAGTGCTTGGAAAGTGCTATAATTGATTATGTAATATGATATGTGAATGTTGGAGGATTGTAGGAGATCTAAAATGAGGTGAAAATGCCTATTTATACAATTCTTATGCCTTACTATCTATTCATACCTCATCACAGGCTGACATCAAGTGATTTTTAATAAAATAGCAAAAGGAAATTTGAAATATTTTGAATTTGGGGCCAAGGGGGACTCATTCACCACCCGTGGTGAATGGGTCCCACCTAGGACCTAAAAACAAGTGTCGGGAATAATGTTGTATTTAATGTTATTTGTTGGCATAATATTAAAAAATACACTTAATTAAGTCATATAAGGGCATAAAAAGATAAAATAAAGCATGAGAAAGGTGTAAATAAGGAAGATGTTCCTAGAAAAGCATGAAGGCTTGTTACAAGACTTTACAACACTTCAATATAGGACTTGTTAATGAGTAAAAAGGTGATTTTTAGGTAAATTTTATTAAATATAGTCTAGAAGAATGTAAAAATGTCTTACAACACCTTCACAAGATGTCGTTCTTTGAATTTTAGTACCTAAATAAGCATGTTCAAGCCATGTTACAACATAAAATAAAAGCAACATAGTTCCAACACCATGAAACAAGACCTAAAAGGGCATGAAAATGACAAGGGGCCATTTTTCTATGGCATAATTAGTAATACCATTTTTTGGTTAAACATATCTTGTCTCAACAACTTTCCAAGTCTTGTAGCCTATAGAGATCAGGTAACCTCTCATCTACACTTTCTAGAAAATGTAGTCAAATCCATCAAATACAATAATTGTCAATTTTTGTGCCATTAGATCCACTCCAAGCAGTTAAGCTCTTCTTCGAGGAACCAAAGCTCTGATACCAATTTTTTAATAGTTCATATAACTAAGAGGGGGGGGAAATCAGTTATTATAAAACAATTTTCTTGACTTTAATTAATCTGAAGCAAACTTAAATCAATCTGATAATAATCTAACAGATATAAACATGAAAGCACATAATGACGCCATGCACAATGGACACTAGAATTTATGTGGAAACACAAGAAGGGAAAAACCATGGAGAATGCTAATTCTCAATTATAGAACACTGGTTAAGGTGATTTTTACAAGGGATCACTGCCAAATTGCTCACTGTAGATAAGGCTCACTTTTGGTGGTCTCACTGCTCGGCTATTATAGCCAAAGATAAAAAGAGGCTCACTGCCAAAAGAGAAAGGCTCACTACCAAGAAAAGGTTTCACTACTAGAAGAATGATGAAAGGGAATCCATCGTTAAAATAACTATCACCAACAATGACACCGAATAGAATCTCACTATATGCTACCTCCAATTGTATACTTTTGCATACTTCACAATGTCTGAATTTTTAGATTCACATTCACCACACTTTATTTCATTGAATATAATCAACTTTTACTTATACAAGTCTATGCTTCCATAAACTCCTAAGTCAACCAAACATAATTTGATTTCATGCTTCCATAAACTTCCTAAGTCAGCCAAACAAAATTTGAATTAGGTCAACACAAAAACGTAGTGGAAAGAAATGAAACATGGACCATACAGAGCCTCCTTTCTCAAATCAACATGCTACATTTTTACCATGTTATCTATAACCAAAGAATAGGATAAACATTACAATGCAAACAATGTTTTGGAGCAAATTGACCAATTTCTAGATCGGTTTGGACCCATAAGAGTGTATCTCATTATGTTGCAGAAAGAATGGGACCAGGACAGAAACTACCAAAGATAGATCATTACAACACAACATCTAGAACCACACCAATCTGGATCACCAAAGCATTAAAATTGAACCTCAGTCAATCAAACAAGATATGTTGACATCAATGACAACCATTAATGAGAACAATCAATAGCATCACATTACAACAGGTTGTTGGAAGTTTCTATATCCAAATTTTTGGCTATTGATTCATTGTAAAATGTGATTTGTGTTCACCAATTGTGAATTGTGGTTTTTTTGTGTTTCTAGTTGAGGTCTGAGAAAAATATTGTTTTTTTTATTTCTCTTTGATCAATTCTTATCAATTGCGGTTCTAGAGTTGAGTTGTTTATGGGTATGTGCAGGATCCTGATGGGCCAAAAAGTGGCAATATGATGGGTATGTGGTTGACGACTTTTATTTTACCCAAAATTGATGAAATGAAAAGGGTTTTTAAAGGAGATTCTCAACTTTCCACCAATATAAATTATGCTTTATTTTCAATTTAATAAGTATTATTCATTTTCTATTGAAATTACGACTAAAGTCCTAATTGATAGGTTGATTGAAAAACATCTATAACTTTCAAACAGTATCACATTTTTTGAATCCAAAACATGTGTCACATTCTATGCTTCACATCTATAGGATTAAAAAAAGAAAATTTGAATTTCATGAAGTTTTGACCAGGTTAAGGTGGTCAAACATACAAGTTTTATATTTTCTAAAAGTTGTAATAAAAAAATTCATAATTAATTATTTACTTCGAAAAACATTACAAAAAAATATGCATCACATTGGGACATGAGTCTTGTACTTATATCTAAAATATTATAAAAAAATATTATGATTTTATTGTGGTTAGGGTGGTTAGACAGACACCTACTTATTTTCTCCCTGAAATTTAAGTACTACTGCATTGAAATTTCAAATTTCACTAAATAGATTTTTTTTCTTTTTAAACAAACCTAGTAGTTTAGAAACTACATTCAATTTTATACATACTATATTCTTACATTATTTTAAAATAATATAGATAACTTATTCAATTTTCATGTCAAGTTGCCTAACTCTGATTTTTCTAATTTTTTTGCCACTTAAGGGCCTGTTTTTTCCATGATGATCCTACACATACCCTTATATTGTATTGAAGATAATTTTGATATCTATAAGGTTCGTCCTTAATTGTTCTATGTGTTTTACATTGGTTTGGCTGACCTTATATTAAAAAATATCTTTGGAGGTGATGAATTGTGTTGGAACTATTTGGGTCCTTATGAAGCATGTGTTTTGGTCATCCTCATTCTAATTCCACCCTAGGATGCTTTGGTTCTGACCTAATTTGAATTTGGATGGTCGACTTTGGATATGTTTCAAAGTTGAAGATGGTATAAATTTTGAATGAGTTAGGGAAGAAGAAGCAAGAGAACAAAGGAAATAGAGACAAGAGTGCAAAGAGAATATTGATAAGTGTGAAACAGTGTGTGTTTATAATCTGAGTATGGTAGATCAATGTGAAGCCTAAATGTTGAGTTTCTGAAAGTAGTGAGCTGAAGGTGCACTCTATCATTCATGCATGTCTGCAAGTGGATTGAGTGAACTATGGTGGATTTATTTGTTGCATTGAGATTTTATTCTCTTTGTAACAAGACTTCCTTATCTTCTTTGTATCTCTATGGTGGTGAACCATCCATTTTATCCATGTTGGATAGTGAGTCCTTGTTCTGGACAATGAGTCCTTATTTTGGCAGCAAGCCTTGTTTCTCAAGAAGTGAGCCTCTTGTAACTAGTTTTGATATTCTCTATAGTGTGAGTTAATTATCACCTTGGTTTTTCCCTATGTTTAGTCAAAAAATGGATGCTTTATGGTTTAAGAGATAGAACATCACTTTTCTACAACTAACATTCAAGGATTCCCTAGAGATCTCAACCCAATTAAGAATGAAGGAAGAGATTTGACAATAGGGTATCTTAGGATATGTTTAGAGATTAATTAAAGTTGAATGGGGGGTTTAGTCTAAACTTGGAAAAGACAATGAAATGTAAGATGTAATGCAAAACCCTAATTGAATGCAAACTAACACTAAATGACCTAGAAAAGGGAACAAAACAACATAGAAAACTGTAAAAAAGAAAGTGTGCACCTAGAAACTTGTAGGGACTTGAATGGAGATTGGAAATTCTATAAATCCTAAAATTTTAGACTATTAGGACTCATTCACCATTCTCGATGAATTAGTCCCAGTTCTGGATTTCTACACATGAGCAAGTTTCAAGAAAATGGGTATCCAAATTTACAAAGATCTTTGAAAACCATCTACAGTGGGACTCATTTTCCACTTGTGGCGAATGAGTGTAGTTTGGATTTTTTGGAAATTCAAAGTTTGAATCCTCTCTTCTTAGTCTTCTCAATCGATTCCTCTAGGTTCATGGATCTGAAACTCTGATTTTGGGGTTATAGATGACCTTTTAGTGAATATTATGACCTTGCAAATTGGGAGACAACTCCAAAAAGCTTCTGACCTAATATTCAATTATCTTGAAGTCTTAAAAGCACCTAGATCTGAAATTATGTAGAGAAAGAGAGCGAAAGTGTTGATTGTTAGGGAATAAGGGTTTTCCTTTGTCAAACCCCTTTTAGGTAATTAAACCAAATGATGAAACAATGAAGCAAGGACATGAAACATGAACATAGGATATGAAGCATGAACAATGATACCTTGAATGATGTCTTGTAAATGATGTCTTATAAATCTACAACTCAACATGAAATGGCCATGAAGGATGTAGATCTTGATCTCCGACAATAGGAGTAGAACAATGCTTGATCTTGGATCTTCAATGCTACATCACAACACTAGCTCAATAACATGATTGATGCTTGATATGATTGACATGAAGATGAATCTTAAATTTCCACAACAATTGATGGAGAAATCTACCCTTGAATTCCTTAGAAATGGTATTGAATGCTTTCTTGATGCTCTTGTGAAACCCTAAAATTCTTAACTCTTTCTTGCTTGACTTGATATCATGAATGCTTAATGAAATAGTGATTTGAAAGATTGCTTATATAGGCAATCCACTCAAATGATCATTAATTTGGTCCCAAAGGTCGACATAGAAGAAATTTGAATTAAAAACCCACTTTTCCCTCTCGGAACTTTAAAAATAGGCCAAATGGGACTCATTTGCCATCTTGGGTGAATGAGTCCCACTTGGATGGGAATCATTCACCCAAAGTGGTGAATGGGTCCCACAGGGGCTATTTTTCTTGCTAGAATGTCGAGGAGTGAATAAATTAGGCTTATATGTTGATCTTGTTGGGTTTTTAGTTAAAATATGCCTTGGGATGCACAATATGGGGTCATAGGGGCATATTAAAAGGTCATAAATGCAGTGGGGCCCAAAATCCAATAAATACATTTTACAACATTAAATTAAGGAAAAATCGAGTTTATTTAGCTTAGAAGGGCTCTAAATATCATGTGAATGTGTAAGACACATTATAACACTAGATTAGGTTCACTTAATTTACAAGCCTCCTAAATTTAATGTGAAGGCATAAATAAATACACTTTACAACATTAAATTAGGGAAGATTTAAGATAATTTAGCTTAAAAGGGGCCTAAGACCTAATGTGGATGTGTAATATATTTACACCTCACAACACTAGATCAAGGAAATATCAAGTATAATTTATCATTAATTATTCCCATATCAAGTGTGAAAATGTTCACAAAGATATTTTTCGACACTACATTTAGCCCCCACTTTAGTGAGAGGATGAACTTTCTTCAAACTCACACTAAAGTAGACATTAAAGAGGGGTCCAATCATACCAATGAAAATGGTCTGGGATGACAAAGACTGAGGAGGAGATCAAGCCCCAAGAGCCAAGATCCTAAGTCAAACCAACATTAGCACAAAATGACACACAAAATTTGTATAATATGTAGCAAAAAAGATACACAAGCATACAACGTCATAGACATAAAGAAGAAAATAAAGAATAAGATAGGTGGTTTGAATAAAATGCACTCACTATGGGGCCACAAAACTTTAAGTTGTTCATGGGGTGAGTAATCCACAATACGCTCACTCTAGGACCACAGAGCTTCAAGTCATCTGTGGGGTGAGTATCCAAAGAGGTGAGACACATACAAATCTATCTCGTATGCACTCACAAATACATGTGAGTTCCTATGGGGAAAGTCATGCCTCAATTAGGCTTCCCACTCAAACCATACCAAATTTATACCTCCTAATAACTTTGATAAGGTGTCACACAAAAAATGAGCTTCAAGCTCCATGAGGCAAGCAAAACTTTCTATTCTTGAAACTCATAGATATTGCAAAATAGTGTAAGGTTTGTTCAAATGGATTTTTCTTAATTCATGCAAGGTCTCATCTTAGGGAACATTGTGCTTAATTTCTCTGAGAGAGTAGAAATGCAAGGTCTCATATTAGGGAACATTGTACTTAATGTTTCCAAGAGAGGAAAAATACAAGGTCTCATCTTAGGGAACATTGTACTTAATGTTTCCAAGAGATGCCAAGTCAAAGAAATATCATTCTCTTAGAGGAAATCAAGCCCAATGACACCACCAAGAAAAGGATGCATCATAAGAAGAAATAAAATCACACAGTGCAACATGAGTGTCGATATATGCCCCCACTTTAAAGCGGTTGCTAACACCATTGTTGTGAGAAATTGCTTTAAAGTAGAAGAAGACATGAGAGCTTACTCAAAAATCCCTATGCCAAGTCATATATTTTTGAATAAAACTACATCATCAATAATTATGTCACATGTGAGTCAACTTAAGGAATGTCGTCCACATCCCAAGATTGCTCTTATATATACATGAAAGGTGATAAACTAGCCACAAGAAACAATGAAAAGTGACATACAAGGACAAGGCTACTTAACCCCTTGCCCCCACTTAGTGTAGGAAAAGGATGAGCCAAAATAAGTATTAGTTGGAGGAAATAAGTGATTCAACACAAGAAAGAGCACCACAATCCTTAAGATGTTGAATTTTTTTATGCAAAGCCTTACATTCATTAGTAGAATTACCATGAACTCTATGATATGCACAAAATTAACTCTTGTAGTACAATTTATTTTGTGTTCTTGGAGGGAGAGATATGAAGCAATCCTAGAGGATTCTTGACAAGATACTCTCTTGATCAATAATAGAATATGTTCCTTTATTTTGCAACAAAAATGTCTCTTGCTTAGTTTTAGTTGTCATTCCTATGCAAGACTCTTTAGATTGCAAGATTTTTGTTCTCCCCTTGAAAGGAGGATGTAAAATCTAATCAATTAAAATCATTAGTGTTTTTCAAGGTGATATTTACATTAATCAAGGATTTATTTGTTTGTTTTGTTTCTTGAAAGGGATAAAAATCAAGACCAGTAGTGTCTATCAGTTTAGGATGTACTACAATTAAAGTCAGCTTAGAAGAAACTTTGGTAAGAGTGTTGATGTTGATCGAAGGCTTGTTTGATGGGTTGATTTCTATGAAAGGAGAATAACCAAGACCATAAGTTGTTTCTTGCGTGTTAGGTTCTATAGGGACATGGATTCCTTGTGTATAAGAGTGAATTTGTACCCTTATGCAAATCCCCTTTTTTTCCTTTACCCACCTTAGAAAACCAAGTTTGGAGGCTTAATTACAACTAAGCCCACTGCTTTCATCCCACTTGGCACTATTTTTTAGCGTCGGTGGAGGCATTTCTATTAGGGGTGCTTGTGCGGCGAGCATATCTCCACATGACCTACTTACATCCCTGGTAGATTCATGTGGCTAAACTTGCAGAGGAATTACACTTCTCATTGGGAGTCAAGTTGTAACGCTCCCTTCGGCCGATCGACCCAAATATGGCCATTTTTCTCCATCCCTTCTTCAAATTCACCTCTTCTTGATTCATTTTCACTCTCTAACTCTCTAGCTCTCTCTGAGCTCTCTCTTAAATCTTCACAAGATCTAAGAATCTTCTTCACAATCTCTTCAATCTCCAAACACTTTACACTTCACAATAGCAACATCAACACTCCATCACTTCAGTAGAGCAAGTGTGGAGCAAAACACCATTGTGGTAGAGGCTTGAGTTCCTCTCATTTTCTCCCCCATTAGCCTTGAGCACTCTTGGTGGAGGTGGTAATATTTCACTCCTCTCCCCTATTATTTGGTTGAGTAGCATAACATTGTTTTGTAGTGCTTTAGTGCTCTTTACTTAATTTATACTTTTCTCTCTATCTATCTAGCTGTCTGTGGAGGCGGGAACACCAAAATGGGGATTTGACTGAGGCAGACCCTTATAGAACCCCAAAAATTTCTCTCCTTGTGTGCGAGTATTAAATACATTCACAAGATGGAAGCTATATCACTTACGTGGTTGTAAGTATTTCCTTTATTCTCCTTATCTTTATCATCTCTATTTCACTTCATTTCAGTCTTATTACTTCATGTTGATTTCTTGCATTCTAGAAGTTCTCAGTAATCAAAGTTTAAGCATTTGCTTTATTATTTTCTAAGGAATTCTCATTCTTTGGTCCCTATGAGATGCCAATGCACGTCTGGGATGCCAGTGCGTCGCGCTGTCATATGTATTCTGCACTGACATCCTTTGGCCGAGAGCTCGCCAGTCTGTCCAAAAAACCTTTGTGACCTGCTCTTTTGGATTTTGAAACTTTTGCGTTGTTCCTTGAGGCAGTTTAGGGAAGTTCATCCCATGAGGCTCTCTGAATGAAGATAACTCGTGAGTATAAAATCCCCCTATTCTACACCTTGTTCTCTAGAACCACATCCTTTCCACTGTATCAATGTTTTTTCATAAGCTCATAACCTTTTCTATAAAGTTTTTTCATTTCTTTAAGATTCGGTAGCTACTGATGGTTAGTTTCATCAAATTTTTTTGTATAATTTGCTTCTTCATCTTTAGTGGTTGAGGTGGATGCTTGTGAATGGTCTTCTAAATTTTGTTTTGAAATTGCTTCTTTATATTTTCCTTTATTTGAATCTTTGTTTATGATCTTGTACTCGCCCATGAATGTTGGTTTGAAATCTAAGGAACCCCAATCATCTTCTAATAGCTTCAATATTTCCTTGACATGTTTTTCTTTATCTTTTTATTACACAGGTTCCACTTGTGTAGTTGGTGTTAATGTTTTCAAGGGATTTTCCTTGTCTTTCTCAATGTTCAAACAAATGTTTGGGTCGAGGTCAACTTCAAGTGTGTACACTTTGTTGTTGTTGATATACTTCATTTTGCGATGAACAGTAGAAGGAACCCCATTCATTGCATGAATCCATGGTCTTCCTAAAAGAAGATTATATGAAAGATCATGTGGCATAACATGGATTGGTGTTTCTAATGTTTCCTTTCCAACTTTAATAGGTAAAGTGATTACACCAAATTATTTTCCTACATTGTTAAATCCATAGATAGACAAGGAATTAGGTTGAATTTTTTATTTATCCACACAAAGCCTATCCAAGAGGTTTATGCTACACATATTAAGGGCTAAGCAATTGTCAACAAGGGTTCAATTTATCCCTGTCCTATTGTATTGAGCTATGATCATGAAAGCATCATTTTTTTTTCACTTCTAAAGGAGGGAGCTCACTTTGGTTGAAAAAAATGTCAACATTTATTCCTTGATTCATAGTTGTTCTATCATTCAGGTTTGCACTAGAAGGGACCACAACTTGTTGCAAGGTTGTTTGAAGCATAGTGTGATAATTAGGTGAATTATGAATTACGCCCCATAGGGATATCTTTGTAGGAGTATTCTTAAGTTGTTCAACAAGATCATACTCTTTCCCACTATGCAAAGTTAAATGAGGAGCACTAGGAAAAATGGGATTAGGCAAAGCTAAGGTTGTTAGGGTTGGTTGTCTTGGTTGTGGATTATTTCTAGTGTTATATGTATGAGAAAAAATATTATGTTTCGGCTACTACGACACATTATTCTTAAGTGGGAAGAGGATGAATTCAGGTTTTTTTTTTAGTTTGTGGTTTGTGTGAAGCGGGGTAGTAAAGGATGAGTTGATGTTGAATAATATTAATGTCCCTTAGTGAAGGAGAGTCTAATGTTACTTCATCATCTTCATCTAAGGAAACTATATTACTATTTTCAATGTTATCATTTTCTTGCCTCATGATATCCTCGCTAGAAGGAGAGTCTTTAGGATAACTACAAACTAGATGTTCTTGAAATTCAAGGATTAGTTCTTCCAAAAGGACTTCATCAAAAGTAGGGGGATGATCAATGGTTGAATTATCGCAATATGGGGCCCATTTAAGGACCCATATGAATTGGAACACGAGGACTGAGGTTCCCACTACAAATTAAAACACTAATAACTAGTTAATGTTTCCACCTATATTGTGACAACATAGACAAAACTAGGTTGATCTGCAACTATTACAAATAATTTGTGGCAGAAGTAAGGTCCACTAACAATTTATTTTTATTTTGAAAGGAACATTGAAGGCTTGGGAATCTAGGTAGCTAAACATTCATTTTCCATTGAAGGTTGCATGGATGATTATATTTTCCTCACGGGGAGGAACATTTACATGACAGGTTTTAGATTAAATCATAGGAATATTTAAAGAATAGGATGGGAAAGCACCCCTGCCATGAGGATAACATTGTATTTATTGGTTGACCTACCAACAACTAAACCATCATCTCTCTAAATTGAAAAAACTTATCTATTGTGTACAAGAAGAGTTGCAAATATGAGTGACTAACTCCATTGAAAGAGTAACAGGTACATTGGTGTTATTTCATTTTAATCATCTCATTTTATCTAACATTTCCCTAGTTTGAATTATAGTTGTAACATAAATTCGAGGAGATTTTTATACATATTTTTACATGTTGTTTGCTATTTGGAAATCCCCCATGCATTCCTATGGCCACAAAAGAGGTGTTTGCTAAGATTTATTTATTCTACATTATTTACTTTTTATTTTATTTCTTTCTTTCACTAATAATTTTTGCATTATGTTTATTCTCTTGCATTTTAATGTAATTCTACTGATGTGTTTCAGGCCATAGCTTTATGAAAAATTGTTGCAAATATTTATCAAAAATTATTTCATTGTGGAATTTTGTTAAACACTTGTCTTGAATCTTCCAGATTGGCACATTTAACATATAAGATTTCAATTTTGTTTCCTAATAGAATGGTGTACAGTTAGTTCCATTTTTAAGTATGTGGCTATGTAGTTGCTTGCCTTACTGCAGAGCTTTCATGTCAACACATGTGCAAAAGAGAAGAATAGGAATGAATTTCAATTGGAATATCTTGCTTGAGGATATATTCCAAGTTCATCAATCTCTGATTGTTTAAAGCACTAAAAGAGTTTCTACGAGCCTGATGAATGATAGAACCTATAGTCATCTCCTACACATTTTATATAAAAAAATTATTATTTAAACATGAGCAACTTTTAATTGGTGACAACATAATATAAAGGTTCTTGAGTCAACATTTTTTGTGGGGTTCTAATGCTCCTCTTATATTACAATTTGATCACTACATTTATTCATGATTTAAAGAGTTACTAAGGCTTGATCCCTATTCTATCTATTGTATTTAGCACTGGGATAACCGCTACATTGAGGATTGATGCTAAGTATAGAAGAGAATAGGATAAATTTTGATGTTTACAGGTTAAAAATAGTGTATGAGACTTCAATTAGCCCTCTCAATCTTGCTTTCAAAAATAAATATGATTCATTTAAATATGAGAGAAAGATAAACATGTTTTAGGGGAACAATAAGAAAATATATGTATCATTTTATTGCAAACTATGTAGACATCCTTACGTGCAGGTGTAGGCTAAAATAACTTGATGTTATTTTTTTTTTAATTTACAGTACTAAAGTGAATTTTGATCAATTTCCCATGCAAATATTTATATGTAAAACTATGTAAAATAAGTGTTTGCAAGGACAAAATAACTAAATTCATTATCTATTTATTTATTACATGCATAGTGGTTACTACAAGTACATATAAGTTGTTGCTAAAATATTGTTTGGCTAATGTACAATTCTGGAAACAAAGTAAGAATCATGACCCACTAAATATTACTTGCATAAATATGAAGAGACAAAACAATTCATGGATTGAATGCTTTTATGTGGTGGATACATGGAAATTTTACATGTGGTAACCAAAAGAAAAGCTTCGTAATTTCACTCCTTTATTAATAGTTTAGTCTATTGTAATGCTCTTGACATCATAAACATTAAAGTATTTATGTAATTTTTTCCTTATCCTTTCAAAATGAGAATATTTTTACCCTCTACCCTTATACAAAATGTATTTCTTTATCCAAAAAGGAATTTAATACAACCACCTTAATTATTCATCTTCAAGACTTGCCATAGGATATTTTAAATATGCATGCCCATGAATAAAGGGTTTCTCCTTCCATATTTTCTCTTACAAAAAAGTGCTAAACTTCAATAAAATCGTAATAATGGGAAGAAAACTAGAAGAATGCCAATGAATGTAGACATTCCCTTTCTCCAAAAACAATGAGTGACACATAATAGAATAAGGCTTGTTTTCCACCTTACCATAATGGTATCATGGAGCCTCGTGGGATTTAGCCATACCCCTAAGTAAAAAAGTATCTTAGCTCCAAGATGATGAATGGAGTCCTTTAAAACTTTTAGTAAGGAATAAGAATACCATAACACCAAATCTCATGTATCTAAGTTCTTGACTACCTGTTTCAACCATGATCCATGCAACATACCACTTTCTTACAGAAAATAAACAAAAGGGAAAATGGAAGCAATGGTGAAATTATCTCTTTTATTTGGGTGAGGGAATTCAACTTTTTTATCCTCATGTCCTCTCCAATCCAAGCCATATTGATCACTATCTCCAAAAAGGACTTCTCCTTTCCTCTTTTCATTCTTTCTATCTTCACTAAAGTTCTCCAAGAGGAGAAGTGGGTAACACCACACTCCTTCTACCTATAAAAAAATATATAGTAGTTTCAAGAATTGCAACCTTTGGATGGGTAGGTGTGGAGTGTACCTACCTCCATCAATGAGGTTCTTTTCCTTATTAAATGGGAAACATGCACTTGGGAAACTCCTTAATATTTCCACCCCATCCTCCCCTCAAAATTCGTCACTCTCCATTATGAGGATTTTTTAGTGGTCAAATCATGTCCTTGGGGCACTATTTTATGCCCACTTGACCCCTACCACCCTAGTATAGATCCTAGTGGGTTTATTTTTGCATCCCAACCAAGGAAATTGACCAAAAACCCTCTTTAAAGGCCCATTTAAGGACCCATCCGAATTTCAAACTTGGATAAGGGTTCCTAACCCCCTAACCCCACTTACACCCACGTGAAACATAATTAAATGTACCCTCACAAACCAAAAATAAATTATCCCTTTAATATCAACCCTTACCACCTTAATCTACCAATATATTAACTTTATTACCTTAAGAAGATATCCTCTTCTTTTTCTCAATGGTTTTCCCTTCTCATACAAGCTTCCCACTTTCTTGCACATTATTGATGCAATCAAAAGAGAAATCATATATCACATAATTTTTATAGCTGAAATAAGATTTAAATGTACAACAATTCCATTTACAATTTGAATTCATATTCACTATTTACGAGTCTGTAACACCTTCACGGTAGTGACAATGAAACAAGTGTCAAGAAGAAATACAAGAATATTGTGACACAATCACATTATTTATTACTTCTAGTACCACTTACCATCTATTTATGGAAACATTAAAAAATAGGTTAAGTGTTAAACATATGTAAGGCAAGGGTCTTACAAACGAGTTCCAGGGAGACGTTATTTACATGAACTAAGAATTAGATATTAGAAAAGAAGTGATGGTCATGGAGACTATTTACTTATATTTTTATTGCTTCCCTTCATGGGTAGCAGTCATAGAGGAACTGTTTGGGGAGAAAGGGTCCCTAGAAAGGGTTTTCTACGCACAAAATAGTTCACATCAAACATAGAATAGAAAAAAGAAATGTTACACCTTGATCCCTTTTTGAAGTAGGGTATTTAGACAGTCTAGGAAACAAAGGATGCTCCCAATACCTCAAGCGTTCGGGGATGGGGTTTAGGGAAAGTTTAACATAATGATAAATCAAAATATAATTTAATAATTCAAGAGAATTGTTTAGATGAAAAGGGGCTAAAAATATCTAACATAAAGATAAGATAAAATACATTCCTTGCATACTCGGAAGGAATGTCGAATGGATTCGCTTGACTTCCTAAGGCCTTAGGCCAAATTCCAAGGTGGGACAAAGGTACATGTTTATTTTTACATACTCCTAAGGATCACAACCTCGGTGAACTTCCAAGGTAAGTTTAGTCTTTAGTGAGTCAAGACTCAGATGGTCTTGATGAGTCTAACTCTCTTGCCATAGAACATTCCTATCCTTTATGGATAGGTTCCTACCCCATTTGGGTAGATTCCTATCCCAGATAGATATATGGATTCTTATCATGTATGAAAAAATTCCTAACATGTATGGTTGGATGCTTGTCCTAGATGGATGGATGCCTATACTATATGGATAGAAGTACCTAAGTATGCAAGTGAATGAACACATAATAAGATAATAATCAAGGAACAGGAAAGATAAAAAAATTAGTGATAACGTTTTGGTTAATCATTTGGGTTATTACATAAAATATTAAGGCTCTAAACTTAAGAAAAATTAAATTCCTTAGTAATTGTTGAGCCAGTAATGCCTAGGTCAAGGGGCCAGTCACTGCAATGACTAAAATGGCTTAATT